>JAHWFP010181695.1:0-31980 GCA_023313725.1 Lithobius niger | reverse complement strand
TTAAATCTGATTTAACTTTTATGCTTACTAACCACACGTCATGGCTGCTTGCTGTAACGTGCATATCACGTGACTGGGCTAGTCCAATCAGACGGCCAAACAGCCGTTGTTCTCGTTCGTCATTGGCTAACTCATGGTGACGTCACGGCAAACAGCCATTGCGCATGGTTTAGTCACATCGTTAATTCGCTTCGCTTACTCCATTGGCGCCGATCCATGCTTCCTGTAATTTCTTTGATTCCAAGAGCATCAAAAAATTTACGTACTGATTATTTCGACTAATTATATATATAACTAATTATAATTATGCTCACAGTTCATCCATCACATTCCTCAGCATGCCTGCTCATGGCGTCATAGTTTTATCAGGAAAAGTTTGTCAGTCACAATAAACTTTGATGAACAAACTATGACGTCATGAACAAACGTCAGGAGGATAAGAAAAAAAACTGACGTTATTTTTTCTGGGTTTTTCGCATATTTGAGGGTTGTAAAATCAAGTTAAAGCGATGGAAATAGGCCTAACGGTTGCGCAATTTAATTACGTTTCAATTGGTCCTACTCCCATCTTTGTTGGTGCCTTGGTTCCAGAGTAGTAGAGGTCCAAACACGCACGCACGCACATCATACGATTTTAATGATGTATTTTTTTTAGACACTTAATTTTTTTCCCCTAAAAAAACACAAGTTAATCAAAACAAGAAAAAATATGAGGGAGGAGGTTTGAGTGTGATGGAATGATTCGATAGCCGTGGAGTTGTGAGACGACAGTCCGTTTCACGATATTTAACAGTTCAGGTTTATACGACACAATAGGTTCGCCCGACACTAACGTATCTCAGCCTAAATACCTAATCGGATGTGGATGAAATGACGAAGTTAAGGACATGACTTTACTACTTAAGTTTGGGCGGGTAAATTCGGTATTGAATTCTAGTTAAGATGATCGAATGACTATACAACTTAGTGGCTTGATGCCGGGACTGGAATGGAGGAAATATGGAAATATGGAACCATCAATAGTTGGTTGGTTTCTTACAATAAGTTGCCATAGCAACATATGGTGTTACATTGTTACAACTGAATACAATTTGTGTAACATTGCCACACGAATTGTCTCCTGGAGGAGGTAGAGTGAGGGAAGAATCCTGCTCGCAAGGCCAACTAAGGTATCATGAAATACCTCTGCAGCACATAAGCAGTGACAACGCTAGGTTGGGCCAGGGTGGGCCATGACCCCGCTTCCAAATATTTCACGCCTCTCCCCCACCCCAACACTCAGGTCACCACCAGAAAATAAAACAATAAAAAAAACTTGCACGCTAAACTTGAAACCAAATGAATAAACTGAGCTATTTTTTATTTTATTTTGTTTATTTTTATTTATTTAGCCAATCATCTAATAATAAATACAAAGTTTAGTAGCTACTTGCAATATATGTGCACCCTAATTTATTTTGTTTGTTTATGGGGCGTAAAGTGCCTAATGCGGCTGCCTTTAAAAAAATCCTTCGCCCACTCTGTTTCCAAATGTGCCCTCTGCCGGCCCCCCAAACAATTCAGTTCTGACGTCGTCACTGCATGTAAGACGTCCTCGTATGACGGATAGCTGGGCATTAGTGCTAATAAATCTTTATTATAATATCGGACGCCGGCTAAAAGGAAAAAGGAAAGCCTTAAGGAAAACCACTTCTCCCCTCCTCACGCGCGCATTGAAAATGCACTCTCCCACTCTACCTGCAGCCAAAAAGGAGCCAGGCATGAGTGGTTGATCAATCTGACAAGTCGTCGGGAAGAGTGCCGGGAAAATGTCCCGGGAAATGTGTCTCGGGAAATGTGACCGGCTCCGTGCGTAGCACGGGCTTCCTCTAGTACAAAATAAATGCAAGTGCTAATTATCCCTACAAATAATGTATCAGAAAATTGCACGATTATTTATTAACTGCAGTTCGGTTGGCACACATTGACAACAACAGCATCTAGTGTTAATGTTACTACAATTGGTAAATCTCAAATTCGTTCTTTATATTGTATAAAATGCTGTATGCAACAATTTTTTAATTGTTCTGTTTGTATTATAAGAGAGTTAAAAACGGTCTATAACAAGGAAATAAATGACCGTATTTGCACTTACGACACATATTGTTCTGCGTTTATTTTCAACTACAAATGCCAAACTTATTTTTTCGTTGCGTTTAAATTTGCATGTTTGTTTACGTTTTTCATGCCTTTCGGTTTTCTGTTTTCAGCCTAATTTTCTGAGCGTAAACCAATTATAAGCTTCAAAGTGTCATCATTTGACGCCATCATCCACTGTGCGTCTTCAAAGGTTCAAAGATGTTTGCCGCAGTTTCGTATCCCTAAACCCATAATCTAATTTCACTCTTAAAGGTCAAACGTTGTTGCGAGTCTGACCGCCAAGAATACATCCAGCACTAAAACCAGAGCTAAAAGGTTCTTTTGAACAACAAGGGTGTATGATGGAAAGCACTATTTTTATATCGGAAGACTCGTCGAAATTTATAGGTGAGTAAGATCATCGGCATTACGAGGACACAACATAGCATCTGCAAACCTGAGAAAGAACGAAAACATCTTTAACCCATTTGGAACTCGAACAAGAGCTTTCCGTTTACTAGGGATGGGTCAGTTTCAATTTTTTGATTTCGGTTCCGGTTCTCATACCCACAAAACCGTGGTTTCGCTTTTTGCCATCATCCACCCCTACCAGATATTTTTAGTCTTTTTCTGTAACAGTAGTATTAATAGCTTGTAACCCGCTCCTGCTTTCAATTTCAGCAGCGTCGTAGACCATGGGCGTAGCTGTGGCACCAGTTTCCTCCACTATTGTCTTTTAAAATGGCTAGAGCTTTGCTCTGAATTATACGTAGAAAATGATAATTATAAAAAAAAAATCAAAACAACAAATCAATCGTAGATTTTTTGAACACCTTACGGAAAACCGACATAAAATCCAAATCGGTTTCGGTTTTCAGCAAAAACCAAAAATTCTGTTTCGGTTGCCAACCCATCGCAACCGTTTACTAGCCACCAACTGTTGTAGAGAGGTAGAACTTGCTGGCGTTATGCTCCAGTGAAGCTTTTCAACCTTGTCCCGTGGAGTAATTCAACCCGTTTCTCAGTGGCCACAAACATCTCCACAAGGAAGGAAACTCGCTTCACTGTGAAAAATAAACCGCAAATAACAAGTACAAAGAAGAGGTATTTCAGTTCTTTATACCGTAAAATTACAGTCCATCGTTTAATGAATGACCTGTGAAGAAGCTGATCTTGCTCAATCCTTCCCTCAGGGTATTCTTAGCGAAGATGATAGAGAAATGCGACGTAAAAACACAAACAGCCCACGACGTCCATACGGCTGGTGATTGAAAATGTTGTTATTGGTGTTCAGCCTGGATATCAGTGTTTTTACAATGTGATTTATTCTTTATTAATAAACAAAAACGGAACGTTAAATGTTTAGAGTAAGGATCTAAAAGTCAAAACCTAGAAGGAACACGGACAAGCTTTGACAGTTAGGGTCTAGGTGTAAAATTTTTTCAGTAAGAGGCTGGAAAGCATTAGACCCTTACTACCCGGTGGTTAGATTAGTTCTAGTCTCTTCGGACTGAACGTGTGTATGAACGGTTGTAGCAGGTTTTCTTTGTTCTTAGAATATTGTTTTGGAACTTTAATAACACAATTTTCTTGTGAAGTTTGGCATTTTGTCTTTTGATGCTTTAGAATTTTTATTATATTTCGTAGATTTATGGTAGAGGATTACCATAATGCTGTTTGCTACGAATATGCTGGCATGTTACTAAATTGAAAAATAATTTTCAACGTAAAGCAAAGCAGGAAACGTATAACCATACTACCACTTGATCATCACATGGGTCATTGTAGGATGATTTCCAGTTTTTCATGAAAATGTATTTATTGCTGACCACCGGGTATAGTAAGGGTCTAATGCTTTCCAGCCTCTTACTGAAAAAATTTTACACCTAGACCCTAACTGTCAAAGCTTGTCCGTGTTCCTTCTAGGTTTTGACTTTTAGATCCTTACTCTAAACATTTAACGTTCCGTTTTTGTTTATTAATTCGTGTTACTTTTAGAATTGCAGCTAAACTGTAAAACAGTGCAGTTGGCGGTCACAGCTGATAGTTTAACACAAGAGACCCTAGGCTGACCCTCACTAATCTAGCTATCGCC
The DNA here is from genome assembly GCA_023313725.1 of Lithobius niger. Classification (NCBI taxonomy): domain Eukaryota; kingdom Metazoa; phylum Arthropoda; class Chilopoda; order Lithobiomorpha; family Lithobiidae; genus Lithobius; species Lithobius niger. The sequence goes on along the minus strand of JAHWFP010181695.1, from coordinate 27,767 downwards.
AATGTTAACAATAGAAACAAATCCTTTAATCTTCAGTCTATGTCTCGCAGCTGATGTTTGCTAATTGGTATTGTTGCATAATAACAATGTTTAAAACAATGTAAAACAATCAATCTGGTGGTTTAGAGCTCCGTAACCCCTGAACCACTTGACCAATTAGAAAAGGCCTTATGAAAAGGGCACATCTACAGAGCAATACCTGTAAAATGAGCTAAGAACCAGCTTTATAGGACAAATGGTTTGACCTGTAGAGAGGACAGACGAAAGTATCCCCAGAACAACAACAACAAGAAGAAGCTGAACAAGAAGTTGTCTATTTGGCCCTTGTCTGCATCTCGGGTTTGGCTGGACCGAATTTCACAATTTTTGGACTGCAGACAGGCCTTTACTAGTCAAGGGTAGATTCCAAATTTGGTTTAAATATGTTTACTTTTGACGGAGTTATAAGCTCTCAAAGTTGAGAGTTTAACACAGAGGTCCTAGGTCGATCCTTACTAACACTGGCTATCGCCAGTGTTAATTATTGCCAGCATTTACACTCTGAATTCACTATGCAGGCTGATAGTACTCATCGCTCCACCACAGCCAGAGCTAGAAATTCTGTTTGGGTGATGGAGGTTGGGAAGGGGGTGGGGGCACAAACTGCCAATTTTTGTGCCCACCTTTACCAGCGATTTTGCGCCTCCATTTTACTTACCGGTATTTCGTCCACATCAAATTTACGAAACTACCACCATTGCCGCACTCAATTTATTGAGGAATTTTTAGCCACTCGGCCTTAATGTTAAGGTCAATTCTCAGTCTAGTCCCTTTTTTATTCAGAGCCTACGGAACTAAGGCCATTCGTGGGATTTGAACTGCCCGTAGTCCTATGTCCTTCAAAAAAGGGACTGGACTGAGAACTGATCCTTACCTTTGATTACCGATGTCCTTCAGGTTTACTTCAGTGCACTATTAAAGGTTGTTTTGCGTGCACCCAATTCCTTCCGCTCTTCTCTCCCACCATGTACGGAATTCTGAACTCTTTCTTCCCCAATTTATCGGATATTATTTTGCCCTCATCAAATTTATCAAGCTACCCCCGCCACTGCAGCCAGTTGAGCAATATTCGCCAATCGACCGTAAAAGATAAGGTAAATGTGAGTCTAGTACCTTTTTTTCTAGATCCTACTGAACGTTCGTGGTATTTGAACATTAAAAATAAGGGACTGGACTCAGAACTGACTCTCATTATTTAATGCCATGTGCTTCAGGTTTACTTCAGTACTCTCTTAAAGCTTAGATTGTGAGCACCCAATCCCTTGGAATGCACTCTTCTCCCCCCTAACATACCGAATTCTGATCACTTTTATTCCCCATCAAATTTACCAAGCAACCACACCTAATTTATTGAGCCAGTTGAGCCTAAAAGATTAAGGTAAATTCTCAGTCTAATCCCTTTTTTTTTCAGGACCACGGAACTAATGGCTAGTAAATTGGGTGCAGTGGCAGGGGGTTGCTTGGTAAATTTGATGAGGGCAAAATACCAACCGGTAAATATAATGGGGTAGAAAAGTATTAATTCTGTATGTTCAGGTAGACAAAAGTGGAAGGGATTGGGTCCACGCAAAATAACCTTGCAGCATACACTAATGTAAACCTGAAGCACAACGGCAATAAAAAGTTACGGTTAGTTCTTAGTCCAGTTTCTTTTTACATTCAAAAAAGGGACTGGACTAAGAACTAACCCTAACTTTTTACTGCCGATGTGCTTCAGGTTTACATCAGTGTATGCTTAAAGGTTATTTTGCGTGGACCCAATCCCTTCCACTCTCCCTGAACTTACAGAATTAATGCTTCCCATCCCCCTATTATATTTACCGGTTATTTTGCCCTCATCAAATTTACCAAGCAACCCCCGCCGCCGCACCCAATTTATTGAATATTATCGCCAATCGACTCTAAAAAATTAAGGTCAATTCTCACTCTAGGCTTTTTTTTTTCAGGTCCTACGGAACTAAGGTCGTTTGTGAAATTTGATCATTCAAACAAAAGGGACTGGACTGATAACTGACCCTAACTTTTTATTGGCGATGTCTTTCAGCTTTACTTCAGTGTACTCTTAAAGGTTATTTGGCGGGCACCCAATTTCTTACACTCTTCTCTCTGTTAACATAAAAAAAAACCCTGGTCGCTTTTCTCCCCCATCAAATTTTCCGGTTGGTATTTTGCTCATCAAATTTACGAAGCAACCTACTGCCGCAACAACTATTTATCAAGCAATTTTCGCCAGTTTAGCCTAAAAAATTAAGGTCAATTCTCCGTCTAATCCTTTTTTTTTTTTTCAGGACCTATGTAACTAATACGGTTCGTGGGATTTTAACCTTAAAAAAGTGTGGACTGGACTGAGAGCTGACCCTAACTTTTTATTTCAGCTTTACCTTAGTGAAAGGTTATTCTGCATGCGTGCACCCAATCCATTCCACTCATCTCTTCCTAAAAATGCGGAATTTTGATCGCTTTTCTATCTTCCTGAGATGCAAAGCTGATGTCATCACGCATCAGTTGACAATGTCGTTGCTGTATCCTCAAAGAGATAAACAATACATATTCTCATGAATAAACGCTTAGCGGACGTTAAGCAAATATTGACCAATGACGTCCATCCGTATCTGCAGTCTGCACGTGCAACAAGGCAGCGACCCATACCATAATCGTCTCCGTTTCATTCTTGTTTGGACTGTCTCTTGCATAGATAGCCACGAGCTCATCTCCGCACAGCAAAGCAATGAAAATTGAATGATGCACAGACTTTACGGCAAACAACAGATCTTGCTTCTCAAAAAACGTCCGAACTCTTTATTTAGCATCTGTCAGGTCAGATTCGCTTGTTGAAACGAGCCACAAACATCTCTCTACAGAGTAATGAAGCACACTGGGTTTTCAAGGTATAATTCTAGGAATAATAGAGGTCGTCAATCTTTTACCTAACGTTTGAAAAGAAGGGTTAGGTGTATTGGATGTATTGTGTGGGTTGTAAAGATAAGGTACATTTAGGTGTGTAATATTCAATGTTGACGAGTTGTGGGTTTGAATGATGCTAGCTAGTACCGACCTTCAGGCACTTATCTCTTCCCCGTATTTCCTTACGCTGGGGAATTTCAGAGATGAGAGTCAAAACGTTGACATTTAAGAAAGGGAAAGAAGCCGAATACTGTATGTGTAAGCCAACAAATACATTGGTTGTGATGGGCGACGTACTACGATGCCTGATGTTTGATGATTGAAGGAGTGATATGCATTGTGCAGTAATATTCATAAACAAGCGGCTAAAGCGACTGCCTAGTCGCACCGGTCTTCTGTACAGTTCCTTCACTTCCAATGTTGAAGCGCACACCTCTATCAAGCACTACAACAGCTATCTCTATCATACCAATCTAAAAGCAGTAGCCATCACAATTGTCGGTTAAAAATGTGTTAGCTTTTAGGCCTATTTTACATTTTAGGCGTAATTGTCAGCTGTTAGGCTCAATTTTAACCAGCAGTTTTAATTTCGTAAGTAGCAGCTAACGTCGATATGGATTGTATAGTAAGCCTATTCATTTTTGCAAAACGGTGCGCCTACAGGCACACAGTTACAGTGTTACAACGTTCCCATGGCAACATGATTTTAGGCTAATTTTCATTTTTAGGCCGAATTTTAAAAATGCAGTTTTAATTTCGTCAGTAGCAGATAGGCCGAATGGAGAATTTGGTTCGACGGTAGGCCTATTCATTCATGCAACAATGAGACGAGACTTATTTTAAACGAAGCTAAAATCCATTTGTTTTTATTGAGTGTTACCTTAGGATTTTAATTCGACGATCAAATGTTATTATTTAATTTAGTTACGTCAAAGAATTCTGTTAGCTATATAAGGAAGTAACGATGTTTTAATTTGCCATGTTATTTAACTAACTTCTCACACTAAATCTAACGTTGTAAACAATGGTCGTCAATATCTGATACCGTTGCGAAGTTGAAACAAGCGGCTACAGCGACTGCCTAGTCGCACCGGTCTTCTGTACGGTTCCTCCACTTCCAATGTTGAGGCGCACACCTCTATCATGCAGTACAACTGCTGTTATTATTTAATTTAGTTACGTCGAAGCAGTCTATTAAACTTGACGTTGTAAACAATGGACGCGTCGAAGCAGTCTATTAAACAATGGACGTTGTAAACAATGAACTTTGTAAACAATGGTCGTCAATATCTGGTACTGTTGCGAAGTTGAAAAAAGCGACGGACGGACGGACGGGGTCCGTCCAAAGCCGTTGCAATAGTCTTCTCGCCGGTTACGGCGTACAGAAGACTAAAAAGCGACGGACAGACAAAGTCGTTGCAATAGTCTTCTCAGCCTGTCCGGCCGTACAGAAGACTAAAACCGGCAGGGATAACCGCAAAGTAGTCTTCAGACTATTCGAACAAACCATGAGGGTGGGAGGAAGGAGGGATCGGAAGGGGGAGACGACAGAGTCAAACCTCGAGTTTCTGCTCCTGCTCCTACCTAATCGTTATTGACAGCATATGGGAGAAGCGGCATAAACTCGCGGTTGGGACGTCCTGCCCAGACGTCAGGAAGGACAAACGTTGGAGGGGTGTAAGCCAGAAATTTACCGACAAAATTTTTCGTCTACCCAAAAATTTATGTAATTTTTCCCAACTGATTTGCCGAGTGATCAAAAATTATGTAATTTGCGTCTGCACTTATGCCTGTTAGAATTACCAGGAGCAGCATGAAGAAGGAATCTACTGAGTCCTAGCCCCATGCCGCTAGTTGGCCAACTATCCGTTTTTACTTTGGCGGAAAACGTATGTTAAAAATCGTACTGTTTAGGGTTTTACGCAATAAATATGCTTGAAAAATATCCCTTGTTCTGCGAATAGTCCAAGCACGTCTCATTTCACAAGAATATTGTTTTAACGAACTTAAAACGAGGAAGGTATTTTATTTATCGAGCCAAGGCCGACTGGAGTAGAAATTGCGTATCTCGCCTCCCGAATCTGTACGCCAGTTCTCACTCGTGCCAAGATAAAGTCTTTTAGCCTTGCTTTGGAAAAATAAGATTTAGGGGATGTTAAATCGCCTGGATTGGAGTCAAGAGTTGAAACCTGCTTCTTCACTTCCAGATGGCCTTGTACAAATGGTGGAATGCAAAGGAGAGTTACAGCACGGATACTTCAGGTCGGGGGGGGGGGGGGAGGAGGGGTCCTCCGACTTTGTAAGCCCCTTTTCCCGGTACTTATGCCCCTGGATGTGAGGTATTCGGGTTGCAAATAATCTCAAGGAGAGCTCTCGTTGACGTGTTGCTTATTCAGCTTACTCCCTACATACGTGCTCTGCATTTAATTACATTTTTGATGGGCATTATCGTAAAAACGGACGAGCAATTAAATGGACATTATTAACCATTCTACAAGAGACTTTAGAGCTCTTTCATGAATGCTCTAAATAGGTGTTGATACGTTAGAATTAATCTGCAGTCTGTTTCCAAGGGGGTTTGGCTTCATGCCGTAGGATGTGAGCGTCAAATTTGCTGCCTGCTTCAAGGAGCAACAGATAGCAATTCAAGCTTCAATGACTTCTCCTCAAGCATCAACTCAAGCAGGCGTCTAACAACGCCAAATGACCGCCATTTCCCCCCATCATTTTCTCTAAGATGGTTCAATAACAAGAGTCAACTCCTCGATCGATAAGTTCATTTCCTTCCTTAAGAGGTCACGTGCACCTCCTTTTAAGGACCCATCGGGGTAAATGGAGACGAGTGATCGCCGCGCTTTCATTAATCGTAACGGCATCATTTGCATCTTAATCGTTCTGGAGAATTCTCCAGAGAAAGAAACCATCAAAGCAAAGATGGTCGCCCGCTCGATACTAGAGACGAGTGGAGTGCAAACGGATATAGGAAATCACGATGGTGAGATAAGATCCGAGTTCTCCGTTAACCGTGAGATCTTGAGAGATAGGTAGCATACGATTGGCTGCAAAAGACCGTTTGCAAACCGTGCGATGCCATTGGAGACAAGACGACCAATTGCAACAGGACAAACAGTCTAAACACAACGGGGCTGTTCCTGGAGACAGGTAAAATCCACAAGTTCAAAAGCATACACAGAATTTTAATTTTCGAGAGAGCTGAGTCTCTCTTGGTCACAAAGAAAGATAAAAAAAAACCATAAAAATTAAACACAAATCCTACAAATGACTATGTCAGATAAATTTATTGGATTTATGTATACTTTTGATGGGTTTTTATCTTTGTATGTGGCCAAGAGAGACTCAGCACTCTCGAAATTTAAAAGCACATTCCGCCAAGCGCCATTTGTCTCGATCCTCCACATAAAGTATGGCCCCAAATGTCTATTTCCTTACCGTTAGTCAATCCCATGGTAAAAATCCGCTTTAAAAAGTGGCATCTAGGAAATTTTCTGTTGAATAATTGCTAACTTTATTTACTGCGTCCCGCAGTATATCATGCATTGAACGCTTACAATAATCATGACGTTTCATCTCTGCGTGTGCATGTTACTAATTTGCTAATAATTACCATGAGATCAAAAATCTAAAAACGTAATGCGTTAATAATTAAATTTAATTATTCCAATAGATCGCCGGAGCAAAATTATAAGACACTAGCCTAGCAAATTACAAATTGTGATGTTAAAATACGAGAATCATTCCGGTTTGTGACGACACGATTAATGCGTTCTGGTTCGTCTACTAGGCACAATGCCAAATGAGACAGTAGCTTCGTTCTTTGCTGCGAAGAACGGAGCTACTATCGCAGATGACCTTGGTGTTCTGTGTATGCTTCTGAACTTGTGGATTTTACCTGTCTCCAGGAACAGCCCCGTTGTGTTAATCCTTAATTCCACAAATTATCGCGTTTGAAGTCTAAACACAGTATTTTCCATCAAAACAGGATGGCTTGTATAGGCCTAGTCTTTTTTTTTTTTTTGCATGTTAATAATGCGGGTTAAATACCTCTTTGTTTATAAGATGTGGATGTGTATATGTTTATAAGATAAAAAAAAAAAAAATGAGCCGACACTCCCAAAAAATCGCATGAAGCATTCATAAAACACGGCCCACATTTCGTCTTCTTACACGGAAGACGTAATCATGGCATAAAAACACGCACGACTACAAAAATTCGCTTAAAATTTCCTACGAGGAGCTAAAGACGCAGCACCTGTTCAACATATAAATAAACGGCTTTTAATTGGCTACCAACCCTTTCAATGTGGCTTTTACCTGCAACTAACAAAAACACACATTCAACACGGAATCTTCTTACATTCTAAACCAAAGTTTCATAGCAGAAATGAAGCAACGACGACCCCCGAAAAGGGAACAATGAAAACGTGCGAGTATATGTCCATCCTTTGGCTTTAAGTTGAAACTGGCACTTGTTGCCATGTATTAAATGACCCCATGCACGAAGGACAGTTATTTCTCACACCGTACGGATTGCTCAAGCCAAACCGATAAACTGAGAATGGCGAGGAACACCGTAGCAATTTTATTGGCCCAAATCTCGCAAAAGACAGAAGGGCAGTATTTGATTCAACGACCTATTCAAATTCAACTACGTGTAGAAAGCGGGAGGTAGGGAAGAGGAGGGACAGGTAGGTGTAGAGGAGGGGAACGGAGAAGGAAGGGAGAGGGTGGGAGAAAAAGGGTGGGAATATGGGAAGGAGAGGATTGGAGGAAAGGGAACCTATTACAGGGGAAAATAATACCCGTCGCACTACTGAGCGAAAACTGGGAAACAACCACGGGCAAAACAAAACCCCGGGCGAAGCCGGGTATGACTACTAGTCTTCATTATAAACACTTATCTTAAGTTTAAGCCATAAATCCTGGCAAAACTCGAACAGAGCGGGACAAATCTTTTATTGTTATTTCAGCTTTTATCGGTTTAGGTGTAACATGAATGCCTTGCAGATACAAGATTCTCTCAGTGGGATCGTACTATAGGTTTGTTAGGTAAGTTTTATCTCCTAGATTGAACGTGAGTAAACAGTTACCAGTGAAGATTCCGTCTGTTTTTGTTAGTTGCTCTGCAGAGGAAATTGTGAAAAAACGCTATACTGCTACTAAGAGGATGTGAATTGTGACGGAGTGGGACTGTAAGCCTTCATCGTTGAAGTTTAACAGAACAGAGGTTTAGTCATGAACACAGTAACTATAGTCCAACATGACCAGTTAACCGTTCAGAGTTAGACAAAGAGCATGTAAACAAGCTCAGCGTCGCCTTGATAACAACGATGCATGTATTCCTGCTTGTTATTTCTAACAAACATCACACCTTGTTTACCTTGTGTCTTTGCTGACTGCAATTTCCAGTCCAACAGAAATTTAAAATTTGACTAAGATCTTGCAACTTTCTACATTCTGATGGATTTTAAGTGTATTTTTTTTAATGTCGTGTCGCTTACTTTGAAACTCTGGAATCATCTTCGCTAGGACAGTTCACGTACAATTTCAAAACAAAAAAGATTACAAACAAACGTCAAGTGTGCCGTAAAAAAAGGGGTTATGTGATTGAAGTTTCATTTTACTTGTTAAAATGTACACGGACGAAAATTGGTGATTTTTAATTGAAATAATCAAATATACAATTGAGAAAATTGGATCTGTTTAAGTGCTGTTGTGCTTTACGTAACGTATCTGATTGGTAAAGCACAACAGCACTTAAACGGATGCAATTTTCTGAATTGTACATTTGATTATTTCAATTAAAAATCACCAATTTTTATCCGTGTACATTTTAACAAGTAAAATGAAACTTCAATCATGTAACCCCTTTTTTTGCGGCACACTTGACGTTTTTGTTTGTTGGTGTAAAGTTTGGAAAAATTGTTATTTACTATCTGGCCAAGTTTGGACGAAATATATTGAATAGAAACGGAGAAATTAATAGTTTTAGTTTTGCTGGAGAGGAGATAGGACTTCAATCATAGACACGGCTATCGTCGTGTATGATATACCAATATCTTCTGTACGTTTTGACAGTCAGTAGTCTGGAGTTATAGGGGGCTCAGACGACTGACTGTATCAGGCAATAACTTAAAAATTCGTTTGACTATGTCATGTTGGTATATCCAGTTATCGTACATGACCATAAGACGTAACTTAAAGCACTGCATCTTAAGGTAACTTCACCTTCGCTTAATATTAGCCTTCTTTTTTTTCTCTTCTTGTTTCAATGTATTTTTTCTGTATCCTTTAATTAATCACGCGGAGATCGTGACATATTGTCACCTCGTTACCATCTTCCGGAAAATCGACGTTAAAGAAAAGAAAAAAACGGACAACGGAAAAAAAATTCATTTGCCTTCCAAAATCGGGAATTAACATGCGTCGCCTCGATGGAAACTTTAAAACTGATCTAGAAGAAGTGAAGGAAGAACACTGATTGTGAAGAAAATAACTACAAGGACAAAAACAGGAAGAAAAAAGGTATAAAAAAGTAAAAAAAAAAACAACAAATACAGCTAAAAGGAGACCTCTCACTGAGTGACAACGGAACTGAATGGAGAAGGAGGTTAGAAAAACCAGTGGGGTCTCTGAACAATGGAAAAAAAATAGTGGGGGGGGGGGGAGCGCAACCAATAATCGAATTGTCGAAGACATGACGCACGACGCTCTACTTGGTTAGACCGCACACGTGTCTCGCACCCCTGCCTCGCCCAGCTGGTGGAAGATGCCATGAATTATTGGAAGAAAAAAATCTAGCGAGCTCTAACGAAAAACTGCTGATATCGCAGACTATCCGGGGATTTGGGAAAGAAAGGAGGCGGTGGCGAGGGAGGAACTTAACGCTGCATTCAAAGTGGATGAAGCGTAGAGTTGGAAAAAATGTGCGAGAATAGTTTTGCTATAGACAAAAGGAACAAGAAAACGTACAAATTATGAATTCAAGCAACTTTACCGACCAATTGCGCGTCAAATAAAATAAAACTACAAAAATTATGCTTTGCAACTAGCTGAACCTGACATAACAAGTGCCGCAGTGTCTAGCAGTCAGCTACCTCGGTCAGCTACCAGTTTACTCATGGGTGTTTACAGTATTTCTCGGTATTCGTCCTGTCCTATATTGGAGTATGCCAGCCAAGTCTGGTCCCCATATCTCATCAAGGATATTAAAGACTCATCGAATCGGTTCAGAAAGTGTTCACGAAATACATTCCGGGATTGTATCATATACCATACATGGAACGTCTAAGGATTCGCAGATTGGAGTTGTTGGAGATGAAGCGTCTAATGGCTGATCTTTATCTCACATATTCTATCCTGCATAATCAGACTGCAGTGGAGCCACATAAGTTTTTTTACGTTAAGCCACAATATCTTCACTAAGCCCAATCCATTTAAATTACCGTGTGGCTCGTTTATACAGACAATTATAATTTGTTGCAAATCGCGCTGTCCCAGTTTGGAATTCGCTCCCATCAGAAGCGGTCTCAGCGAGTTCACTGTGGGGATTTAAACAGGCTGTTATAGGTGTAAATCTTTCCAGGTTTATGAAGTGTTTAAAAAGAAAAATGAAGTGTTACGTAAGACTTAGGTTATGTTAACCTGCATATTACTGTATTACCGTATTTTATATTTTCCTGAATATTATTTTGTAGTTTTGGAATGCGAATAAGTAGAGGTTGCACTCCTTTCGCTCTCCGATACAGTTTCTTTGCTGTAAAATGATTTATTATTTTATTATAAGATGCTTCAGATGCTTATTATTATTATTACACACTGACCCACGATGAATCGCAGAAGGACGAATCGCAGAAGGACGAAATGCAGTTCCGGGTGAATCGCAGAAGGACGAAATGCAGTTCCGGATGAATCGCAGAAGGCTTCATCTCGGCTGGCTTTGAGGTCGCTCGTTCACCTGTGAACCCTTTGGATCCAGAAATTTCTAAGCTAACCTGATGCTGATGTTGTTAGTGGCTCTGCCTTTTGAAACAGGATGCAGGCCACTCCCCACCCTTAATGGTGGCTGCATAGCCCGTCGTAACCTTCAGACGAAGATGGTGATGATTATGAGTAGACGGCGAAAGGGGCAATTTAGTTGGAGAAATCCAAGCAGAAAATCCTAGGATCTTTGACATGCCACAATCGCCGTGAGCACGAAGCACCACAGGGCTCTTCTCTTACCGAAAATACCAGGGGGTGGAAGGACCCAGGATCGAGCCTGCACCTCCCGGGCAGAAAGCGGTCGTGCTGTACCACTTGCCCACCTGTCGTCCACCTTTTAAGTTGATGTTGTTTGGTTTAGGCGCTAGAAGTGGCTACCTTCAAAAGAACTGAGCAGGGGTGTTCTCCTCTTGCAGTGTGCCTAAAACGCTGCTAAGAATTTCATACAGACAGACTGACAGATAGATAGATAGATAGATAGATAGACAGCTACATACCTAGATAGGTTTAAAGTACTTCAGTAAATCAAGTTTGTCAGATGCATCTTGGACTTGATATGAGTGGTCCATGTTTTAAAACCTCTCTTTTTCTACATACTTCCCAATCCATATTTTAAAAAACATCGGACGTTGTAAGGAAGTCGAGGTGGACTATGGGTTTAGCGTGAAGCACAACCAGAACACTGCATCTGCGTCTTCTGCGCTTATTTTCTATGGCCTTTCAACCAACCGCTTGCGTTACATTTCTGTGTTGCCACTTCGTTCCTTTTATATCCCCTCGCTTGTCTTTTATTTGTTGCAAGATATCAGCTGTCTCCTGTACTGTTTACCGAATTAACTGAACAAAAAATGGCTTCGCCGTTTAGAAAAAAAGCATCAGAGCTCGTATCCCCATACTCACAGCTTTGAAGGTACACGAATAAAAACGGATTAGAGTTCACTCAAACGCAACGAACTATAATTTGAACTCCAATTCCAGGGAAGAATGACTATGTTTGCTCAGTGGTTATGTCAGAAAGTGAACGCAGTTTGTGTTTGAAATGTTTAATATTTGTGTGCGTGCGTATGTTTATGTGCACTTAATTTGGGTGTTGCCACTTAATTTGGGTGTTGTACAGGCTTTTTTTTTTATATTTGTCCGTGTTTGTTGTTTTATATTTTAAGTATGTTTCCTGTGAGTGGCTATATGTGTATTTTGTGTGCATTTATAATTTGTGAAATAAGCATACGCCTACTAGTTAAGGCAGTTTTTTTTCCTGTCTTTGTGTATGTCTTTTTTATCGTTTGTAGGCGTTTTGCTGTTTACGGCGTCTGTTTGTACGTGTTTTAGATTTTCGTTCTATTTCATGTGCGTGTGTATGTTGTATGTTGTATGCGTATTTTATTTGTGTGAAGCATGCAACCGTTTTGTTTGTTTGACTAGGATGTACATGAATACGTGTGCATGGACACTGGCATGTTACAATCCTTGTTCCCTGGAATTGGAGTTCAAGTTATACTTCGTTGCGTTTGAGTGTACTCTAATCAGTTTTTATTCGTGTACCTTCACAACTGTGAGTATGGGGAGCTCTGATGCTTTTTTCTAAACGGCGAAGCCGTTTTTTGTTCAGTTAATTTGTTGGCTTTTTTCGCTTCCGTTTTATTGTAATTGCTACGGTATGTCCACTGTGCACCCAATTTTGTTTGCGAAAAAAAGAAACATCAGAAACGCGTATTTCTGTTCAGGTTCTGCCCAAGCTTTATCCCATGTTTGCTATTTGAGTGTGTCTAGAGTTAGCATGTATCAGCTGATGGGTAGTTGATTCTGCATTGTTGCAAGCAGATGTAGTATTACGGCAAACAATCGCGGAAACAATTCAACTAGCTTCCCGAAGCCTGCATTGAAGAAGTAAATAAATCATTCAGTCATGTCGGCCGTCGAATTTTGAAAGCCTCAAAATTATAGACTTTGCAACCTCTGATTTAACACTGAAAAAGTAAAACGAAAACCAAGGCCATTTCATTTTGCTTCGCGACAACGATTGAATATATTTAATGGAGCCGCAGCCCGAAGCTACCACGACAATGTTACTTTCCCCGTGCCCGAGCATCGTTGCATCTTGTTCGAGTGAATTAAAAGTAAAGTAAAGTGAGCTACAATCCGATCTTGTGCGCCTCGCCTATTGTTACCCCATTGTTACATGTTGCAGCATTGCATTCTGGGCCCCCGCCGCCTGTCCAGTTTTTTAAAATTCTCGTGCGCAAACGAACTCTAAGGGCGGGTTTACGCAGCGACTCGCTTTTGCATTCTCGCAGCTAGAACTCAATCGTGATGGCAAAGATGACATTGCTATGGTAACAACGCTAAATGGATTAGCTAAATCCGACATCGTTTGAGTAAATACTTGCAGTCATATAATCCGTGCCAATAATATAAAGAATTCCTCGTGACGAAACAATTTTCCCAAACGCTTCTGAACTCACGTTATTTGCTGTTTTCGTTGCAAGGCAGCAAACATAAAACTGCCGCCATGTTGGAATTTGAGGTGATTTCTAGCTTCTAGCTGCGAGAATGCAAAAGCGAGTGGTTGCGTAAACGCGCCCTAATAAGCACTGCCTGCCGGCCGTGCTAATGAGGGCCAGATTAGCGTGTAAATTAGTAAAGACTATAGCCTCTATTGTGACGTCTTTGCATAGCTAATACCAGATACTTGTCTTATGTCACTTGCAATGGTGCGTGCTGCAATCTTCTGGCTAGTGTGTGAACTAAAATAGCGCAAAGAATTTTTTAATGAAATAAACGTTGTAGGAACCGTATTTTTTCGCAGCGGAATCCAATTCTAAAAAGCTAACGCCTGATGAATTATGTTAAGCCAACACACTTACAGATTTTAAAAGAGTTGTTAATTATTAGCCAACATTTTTTTTTTCAAAATGAAAAAGTAATTGGTGTACACATGGGCACAGAAATTTCTATCGAATTCCGTTGCAATTGTATTATTAGGATGCTTTCGTATTTATTTTTTTAATGGTGAATGAAACCCAAAAAATAAAAAATAAATATGCTCATGTTCATGTTTGCGTCCCATGTTATTTCATACCGGACTTTTACCTGTATTAGAAATACGCTACTGTCAAATATAAACTCACATTCATCTTTTAGCCAGAAGAAAATCCCATGAAATATTTTTCTAAAGCCAAACCCTTTGCACAGGTTGGCTTTACGGCAAGCGTCTTCTGTGAACTAAGAAATTTACTCGCTGGCAGAAACAAATTGCTGCCATTGGTAATCCTAGAGTGCCCCCCGCCCCGCCCGTATAGCCGGTTTCATAGAGTATTGTTGTGATTTCCCGTTATTATTATTTCCAATTATTGTTGAAGGTCCTTATACATTAAATACCACCGTTAGTAGTCACCCAAGCTTCCGAGATTTCCACTACGGACTTCAATAGAATAAGGATTATCGAGATCCCCACGGGGCGTCGGACGAACGTCTAACTGGAAAATCGTGTAATGGGATAATTGTCTAATATCTGAATAAATAAAAAATCTGGGAAATGGTCTAAACGGAATATCGTCTAATGGAAAATCATGTAAACGGAATTTCGTATAATGGATAATCGTATAATGGATAAACGTCTAACTGGATAAACGTCTAACTGCGGTTTCTGATGTTATATGTATAGCCGCAGCGAGCGCGGCAGCGCGAGCGAGGCAGGGACATGAGACGATTTTCCATTATGCAAATTTCCTGTTAGACGATTTTCCATTATACGAATTGCCTGTTAGACGACTTTCCGTTATACTGAAACACGGTATACGTTCTTCCAATTATGCGTTTTTCCATTTAGACGAGTATCCCTCGCCCCATTCCCACCCACTACTGACACACAAACAAACTAACAAAACTACAAGCTCAGTTATACAGATTTGAACCAGGCGGCGACAAAAAAATGAAAAAAAAAACTCTCAGTGCTAAATGGGTGTGCCAATGTGGTTTAGCGGTAGGATTTCGCCCTTTGGTCTCAAAGGTCGAGGGTTCAACTCCCACTCAAGCAGTCTGACATACAAGTCCTAAAGGCAACGAAAATAGGTTTGCATCTGTATGTACTGTATTTAGTACTAAATGTGTTACGATTAAAAATTCTTTCGAACATTCCAAACGTCTGTAAACTCCGTAGCGAGGGCTGAAAACCGATCCAATTAAAGCCGCACAGCCTCCTTTAAATGTCGGTTTGCTTTGCAAATAATCTAGACCCCCCCTATCTTCCGCCTATTATTCACGGCCTTCCAACTTGCACAGTTCATCGAGATCAAAAGAAGAGTATAATAGGTTGTTTACCGCGGCTGCGTAACCCGATTCTCAGGCGCGAGTGATCACGTTGAAAATTGCTGCCAAAACGGAATCAGTTGCCGTGGTAACAATACCGACGGCAGTCGAAAAACAAGCATTCAGACGTGTGTGAAGTGAATTGAGCCGTCGCATGACGGAAATTCCGGTGGATATGAAAAAGCTGTTATTATTTTCCGTCGGCAGTCAAGTAATCCGTGGACGCAGCTTGCTGAAATAAACAAAGTCATGATTGTGTACAATTCAACGCTGTCGTCTTGGTATCTATATATATATATAATAGGCTTGGGTGGCACTGAGCAAATTCATCATATGTGTGCGTGTGTGTGCCGGAAGGTGTGGGAGGGGAAAGGGGTGACCAGGGAGGTGGCTCAATCTGACCATGCAGTGGGGGAATGTGGGGAGGGAGGCAGGAGGAGGAGGGGGGTGTCGGCGCCGTTTTCATTCGGGAACCGGCTAGACCGTACAGATATTAATTATTCAATCTCTCTGCCCAACTCAATTCATCCAAATATGTGCGGCCTATAAAGAACATTTTACAATACTGATTTTAGGGAAGATTTTCCCGTCATTTCGGCCAAACCAGTCGATGGAATAAGTTTCCTCCATATTACGCATAGTATATATACAGGGTGATTAGTTAAGTTGTGACCCAGCCTGCTAGCTAAAGAACTACTGACGATACGTTATGATACCCGGGTGATGTGATGAGGCCAAGAGGGGCTATTGATTGGACAAGAAATGGATGACCTTGCCAAATGTTATCAAGGTCATTCAACTGTTAATTTCTTAAATATGCACACCATGAGTATAAATTAGGAATATTTAGGGATCAAAGAGACATTATCAATGCAGAAATACAGAACAAAAATCGGACTTGATTTGCAGGACGTACGCAGGGTTCAGACAATTTTTTAATTCTCAATTTCTCTGGCATTTCCAGGTGCACATCGATTTCCAGGTGATGAACGAAAACAATCCCAACATCCCAGAAAATAGCTGTTTACAGGCTAGTCCAGATGGGACTAAACGCATTTTCATAACTGATACTGGCACTAGCTTAGGCTAAGATTTGGTTTATTGAAGTTACATCGAAAATACTTGTAAGTATTAAAGCACAAATTAGTAAATTATTTGCTACTAGCTTAGAATTTTGTTTCGATCTACTAATTCAATAGAAATTACAGATGTGACACACAGGCATTTATTTAAATTCCCCGTCTTTTCCCTGATTTTCAAAAAAATTCTAGTTTTCCCTGAAATTTCCCTGAGACTTTGGCTCCATTTTCATTTTCCATGAGAATTCCAGGTTCTCCACGTTTTGTCTGAACCCTGACTATGACGTACGTGAAATGGCTTCTTTCGACCCCTGAAAGTAGGCGATGCTTCCCTGTACGACGGAGTGTTTGAATGGAATGCCATTCAGGGGTCGAAAGTAGCCATTTACGTATATAGGTCCTGTAAATCTGGTGCGATTTTTTTTCTGTTTTTTTTTTTTGCATTGGAAATGTCTCTTTGTTCCCTACATATTCCTAATTTATACTGATGGTGTGTGATGCATATTTAAGAAGTTAGCAGTTGAATGACCTTGATAACATTCGGCAAGGTCATTCATTTCTTGTCCAATCAGTGGCCCTTCTTGGTGTCATCACATCAACCGGATCGCATAACATATCGTTCAGTAGTACTGCTATCAAGCCGGGTCACAATGTAAGGTTTGGCCGTATCGTTCCATTCGAACACCTAATGACAGTCATTAGCTAATTATCAGCAATTATGGGCCATTACCACGTTTGAGAAGCAAGACCTTTTGGATACATTTGCCAGCCATCGAACACCGTATAAAGCAACAACTTTATCACGAGGACTGACGTTCCATTCTTTGCAACTTTGTAAATTGGCTTTTGGGCGGGAAGATTGCTATATAAAAAAAAGAACATTTTACCGCCAGAGACACTCGCAAAAGGTAGCTACAAGTTGCAGAGATGCTCTTTGTCGTTTTGTAGGACAAATTCAAGTTGATCGATGCCACGTTGTAAATAATTCTTGTTGTAAATTTTGCTGAAGGAGAAGAAGTAAATTGGATCATTTTGTTTGCAAGCGTGAGTCGATCCATTGAATTTATAACAACTTAACTGATCACCTTGTATAAAACAACATGAAGACCTACCTAACCCTTGTTTGCTGTTGGTGAGGGTCACGTAATTTGCCATGCTTTACTATCATTGGTGGTGAAGGTGAGACAAAATATTTCTACACTTAGTACATAACATTTCTACTCTTACTAATCCACTACTACGACTACTATATATACTACTACCAATTAATTGGCGCATATCTCCGCTATGAAGACACTCCAATGTAATCTTAGACCTCGCATCACGTGCTAACCACAAGGACTATCCAAACCAAACTTTGCATGCAGTACCACGGGAGGCTGGACAAGGTTTATCAAAAGAAAAATCCGGAATCGGAAATGGGGTTAAGGAACCGTCAGGGTGACAAAATGAACCAATAGCAAGAGCCAAAATCACAACAACAACGAGAAGGGAAGCCGTTTCTATACTATTTTAGGTTCTGGTTGGCCACTCGAAAAGCTGTATTTTATGATCGTTTTCAATCGCCTGTCGCGCGTATGCACTAACGTTGGCGGTGACTGGAACCTTGTACACGCATTGAGCGGCTGGCGTACATAATGTCTGCGGCGTTAGGCCTAACCTTAACTTTGGCTGTCGGTACGGTTTTTGCTACTGACGAGATACGTCTTACCGTTCTGAGAAAGTCCAGTGGCAATGCCGGCCTCTTAAATTTGTTGTTTCAGCATCCGTGTTGAGTACAGAGTCTGGATGTATTTGAAGACAATCCAAACAATCTTCTTAGCGTGTAAATTCAAATGCTTTTCACGTTGGGAAAGCGATGAAGCGAGCGATACGGTAGCCATATTGGTTCGTCTGCTCGAAGAGAAATTTTTACCAGGCATGATCAATCCATTTTCCAAAAATCCGAGCGAATGGCCAACCAGAATCTAAAATAGTATAATTGTTCAAGGCATCCGATTGTGAAAAGATTGATTGTTGATGATAAACAGGTGGCGTTATAGGGAGTAATAAATCAAATTCAAGATAATTTCACTTTTCGTCGACCGATTTGGACGTTTGAATACACCATTTTCACGGTTTTTTCACCACCTTCCCAATGGCCCAAACCCCAAGCAGCTGTCTCTTATTGTTTAGAAATCCAAAGGCAAATCCGATCCCATCCAATTGACAGCCAAACAGCAAAGAAAGGGGAACCCGCTCCATTATGTCGACAGTGGAACTGATGACGGCCCATAAGAAAACAAAGGGTCCGATTAGCAAAAAATGTAGAAAACGTGTTTTTTTTTGGCAATATCACTGTCAGTGGGGTCTATTTCATGAAGATGCCAATAGCAATAACTAGATAGTCATCATGGATGAGCAGTGGCAGAACTCAGTCTAGCTGCGTGAAGGAGCTGGTCTGGTTGATTACCAGAAAAGAGACCCTGCAAAGCCCCTGCCAGTATGTGTCGGATAGCATGAAAGACTACCGTGCTCCTTCAGAGACTTCCGGCTATGGGATCTACCTTGGCCTGTTCTGGAAATCATCTCGGTGGTTAGAGGTTTCCAGGTTCACATCCCTGGGTTTTCCATTCTCCTACTACATTTCTTTCTCCTTCAATAACGTATGGTACAAGCTTCAGAATTGAGCCGGTTAAACAGTATACGAGCTTTAGTTTGCTCCAGATAACTTAAAAAAAAACTGCACGAAGTTCGGCATCAATTTCAGCACTCGTTATTAGCATTAAATCTACGTGTTCTCGCCACAAGATCAGCCGCACGACAAGAAGAATCGATTACTTGCTAAACATGGTTCAGCTGGTCCAGCTGGAATTGAGGCAAATGTTTAAATCGTGCCACAGAAAAATAATGAAAGGTTTATAAGGCAGGAAGAGCAAAAGGGAATTTTAAAATGTAAACATTACGTGTGTATCGATCTGTTTATCGTCATTGGTTTATAACTCTGGATGGAAGCAATGGAAGGAATGATTTGAATGGGAGGAATGATTTGAATTTCAATTTAATTGCTATGCATTGGCCCCCATATTACGTACGTGGTCCTATCATTATGCCGTGCAAAGGGAAGTCATATTTACACGTCAACTCTTGAAATTAAAATTCTGACGTTTCAAGCGTTTGTCTGTCGAAATGGTTTCGTTTGATTTCCCGAAGACGGGCGTCCATAGCTTGCCATGGGATTGTATCGTTTTACGGTATATTTCCATTCTCCCTTCCTTCTGCCACTAACGACCAGGATCTCATTGGGTCACGTTATTACTGGGATGTTCCCTGACATCTAGGGGCCACGTCTAAACGAGTAAATGGAATCAGTCAAGTAGCACTAGATTTTTAGGTGAAGTCGAGGAATATGATGCGCTTTTTTTTTAGTGTTCCAGTTTGACGTACGAACATAGTAACGTAATTGGTTGTGGGTGTGGGTTAAAACCGTAAGATTAATATCACGCAAGCACTGCTGGCTGGTGGATACATATTATGTATGTACATACCTACACTTGTTGACAATGCTGGTAGTAGCTGTGCCGTACATAACAGCAACAATTGTGTGCGCGGTGTATCTTGAGTCCTGCAAGCATTTTATGAGCGGCTACGTCCTCCTGGAGGGGGCGGCGTTAATCGACGGCCGCCATTGTTTTTTTTAACCATCTTGGATATCAAAAAGGCACTCTGCTACCAAAAACGTACAATCGATTGTCTGTGTTCGTTCTGCAGCGAACTCAAGATAGGCCGCGGACACTTTACGTGTTTAGATGCAAACACTGAATTCATCTGCAACACAATTTCGCTACTGTGTCGTATATCTGCCCAATTCCACATAACAGACACAGAAACGTCTTAACTGACTATCTATTCTGCTTTAATCTTGGCTATTCGACGAGAAAACGACTGGGACACAATGCATGGTCAGTCAAGATAAGACAAGAAACCTGCAGAAACGTCCAATCGTGACTGGTGCAGTCTGGCACACGTTGTGAGAGGTCCTTTCCCTGTCCTAGCTATGTGAGCTGTGCCCTCAGGGTAGGGGGGGGGGGAGAGTGAAAAGAAGTGCGAACGAACAGCTTCAACTATCGCTATACAAAATTCTAAGTGAGACTTGGGTGAGACCGTGCATGTGTGTAGGGGGTGGCGGAGGAGGGTGGAGAGGGGGAAAGGGTTGATTTAACCTCTTGACTTGCAAGCGCGCTTTAAAGCGCGCCTATTTTATTTTATATTCGTCTTATATGTTTATCTTACATCCGTGTCCAAATCCATAACTCGGTCAAATTTTGACCGATTTTAAAGTTTGAATACTCCACTCGAACCGTTTTTTCGAGAGCTATCCATTGGTACTACTAAAAAGTTAGTAGCTCAAATAGTTTTTGAATTATTTAGCAAAAATTAAAATATAACCAAAAATAGACCTTAAAAATATGTCATGGCATCCACAGTTGGAAAAAAAACACCTATATCAAGAAAAATAAACTCTGAATCAACATTGGATGTGCTATGGTACCAACTTTATTGGTAACAGAGGCACTGTCAGAATCTTGGGTGGAAGTCATCCGCCTTACAATCGTGTCCGTTTATATTGAATGTGTGAGCCCATAACCATAATTCGCCTTATATTCAAGCTGCCTTACCATCCCATATCCCTGCAGTAATGCAAGCAACTAGCTACATACAGACATCAAGTATCAGCCTTACTCAAGCATTCCAACTGATTTCAAGTTTGAATTCTGTTGCTGTACTAAATTCATTACTGTGCTGCATGACTACCACTAGCGAAATAATGCTGCAAGTCAAAGGGTTAAATGGGTTTATGAGAGAGGAAGTCGGTAATGCGAGCGAACGCCTCAGTCTTTAAGTTAAGTGAGTGGTCACCCAGGTTAAGAGAGGAGAGACTGTAATGCGAACAAGGCTAAACATAGCCAAAGGAGACCAACACAAAAGAACCCAACCAGATACATTTAAACTACTTATGTTAAAACAGCCCTACAAATCCATGTTATATTGTATTATTATTTACTAGCTGTTCACCAGTAAACAATGACGGAATATATTCAAGATGCACCTGATGTTCAATAAAATTCTGAACTTTTAAATTTTATATTAAAATTTGAGTTTTTTTTTTAATTTTGAATTTGTAAATAAAATTTTTTTTTTAATTTGATGTAAAAATCCACTAGAACGTTTAACCACAGATGCGTGCAACAAACCCTCAAAATCTATGACGTGGTCAACCACCCTGATAATTTTATAGAATTATGGCACCTTGTTACCCGTACTTTAAAACTGGACATTGATAAATACAGAACTCGCGAAATGTAAGGCGATTGTCATTCAAGGTGTAAAAATAAATAATTATTTTTCGACCTTTGGGTGAGTCTGAGATTAGGATTTCGAAGAATTATCTTTGTAGAGACTTCAACTTATTCTAGAACTTATCCTTACGTGCGAATCACGTGGTTTCTGACGTACGTACGTACGTACGGCTGAACGGTCGTAAATACAACAGATGTTACGCAAGCAAATATAACGATGAACTGTTTCCAGTTTATAGTACATCTGGTGTGAAGCTGACAAAGTATTACATAACGCACTAAATTTCGCAAATTTAATTTTTCGCTATTTTTTTTAGCTACATTTCTTTAGCTATTTACGACTTAAAATTTATTTTTTCAAAATCACTGGTCATTACGTTCCTAGGTACAAAGCACAGCTTATAAAAACAAGTTCATAAAAGAAAACCTCTTCAATGAGTTGGTGGGGGATGGTTATGATAAGTGTTACACTGGTGTTACAAGAAGGAGGGGGGGGGGGGGGGCCGAGGGTCTAAATTGCTAGAAAAATCTGTTTTCTCTCCAAAACAAAACTTGTTAACAATTATCCGACAAACTTCCCAATCTCCTTTGCGTTTCATATCCCACTGAGAAATAGTTCGAAGGTTAAACGAAAAATGTGAAAACGGATTACTGCGCAGTTTTCATTTAACGTTTGAAATCTTAGTCTGAGCGACTACCTTGGCGAAAGCGCTTGGCATTTGATATCACGACTTCAAACGGCCCAAAAGCATGGCGGGAATCCTTAATAAGATTTATTTTGGGAAATATCACAAATTTTGGTCCAGATTGAGATCGATATTGATCCATTTATTTATTTTTAGCAAGTACGAGATGAAAGGCCAAAAGCCAGTAATACAGTCCAGGGTTTTTTTGTTTCGTCTTTAGCAGGTTTACTTACGCATATCTTAGTCTTCGTCGAGAAGTAACTCGCATTATATAGCACAAGAAAGAGCAACAATTCTTCATTTCATGCTGGTATTGTGCTGCATACTCGCGGACTCTATCCTAGAGCAAGACTACCTATACGTAAAGGCTTAACGTTAGAAATTCGACGCGTCGTTCAGTTAGCCACCGATTCAGCCACTAGTCGCGCTATTTACACCCCAAAAATGAACTGCGGACTGAACTGTGAAAGGTACGTGTGACACGCGATACGCGGATTTTAAACTTAAAACACTGCATTGACACCAAATAATTAAAGTTTAACAACAATGGCTTTTCGCTACGTACCTCTTTGTTCACTCGACGACAAAACAAAGCCTCCGGAGGTTTAATTTCGTGAATTTCAAGCAGAAGAGCAACAAAGGTACGTATGTATTGTACTGTATGATACGCTACGGCGTTTTCAATTCTCATTAAAAGTGTGTTAAACGATCCTTTGACATAGCAGTAAATCGTCAGAAGACTTCAAGAATAGTCACCATTACCGTAAAATAATGTTCGTTTAGCGCTGCAACACCAGTAAATCTAATAATGAGAAGATATCACATTTTTGTGCATCAAGCTAACACTAATCAATGCTACGATTGAGGTTTTTCGTTCTTCGTGTTTTCAGTTCAGCGCAATGCTTGGACGACGCGTCTATTTTTTTTTTATAGCATGCTACGTGAAACCGAGCGTTAAGCCTTTACGTACAGGTAGCCTTGCCTAGAGCAATACACTCACATCGTTACGGGAGGAGCATACTATACGGACAGCAACAATCAGTAGTAGTATAGTGACGTCACATCAAGTATACAACTAGCGGGTTGCAGGGACAAGCAGCGGGGACAAACAGAAGGAAACGCGTGTTGTTACTACGGTGGATTGTTGGGGCAATTTGTTTTCTACACACACAATACCTTCATGAAACCGGAACTTCGGCTTTCCAACAACAGATAAAGACACACTAAAACCAAAGACGATATGTCGTAAATTGTGCTCACGCCAGTGGCCCATCTTGTTCCGGTTTCATAAAAGTTTTGTGTGTGTAGGAAAAAAATGTTTTTGTTTCCCAATAAACCACCGTACGTTGCAATCACGCAGCTTAAAGGGACACCCGGCCTGCCTTATAAAATTCCGCGTGCCAAATTACAGCTACGCGCAGATCATCATCCGAGCAATCACAGTGCCAAGGTTGGCTGGGGTGGTAGCTGCGTTCCTCGCATAGCTGCTGTCTCGGTTGGCTTTGTGAATAGTACACGAGACAGAATCAAGTCAACGATTGTGTCGTCACAAACCGGAATGATTCTCGTACTTTAAAATCACGATTTATAATTTTCTAGGCTAGTGTCTTATAAATTTGCTTCGGCAATCTATTGAAATAATTAATTTTAATTTTTACCGCATTAGTCCATTAGATTTTAGATCTCATGGTAATTATTAGAAAATTAGTAGATGTACACACAGAGATGAAACGTCATGATTACTGTATGCGCGCAATGCATCATTTAGTGACGGCTCGTTAGAAAATAAAGTTCCATTATATTCAACAGAAAATCTCCTTGACGCCACATTTTAAAAAGGATTTTTAGCAAGGGAAAGACTAATGGTAAGGAAATAGACCTTTGGGGCCGTACTTGATGTGGAGGATCGAGAGAAATGGCGCTGGGAGGTATATCCCTTTAAAAATGGCCGGCAAACAGCAACAAGGAGAGCGTGGGAGAATGAATTTCGTGAAGGTGTGCTGCTTTAGCTACATTAGCCATATGCGGTTTGTAAAAATACTACGAATTGTTTAGGCAGTTTGCGACAGCGCAATGTTTATTTGCTAGCATCTTTGAATTCCAATGTGGGCCGGCTTTATAAGCTACGATTTCCGGCG
Organism: Lithobius niger; assembly: GCA_023313725.1. NCBI lineage: Eukaryota > Metazoa > Arthropoda > Chilopoda > Lithobiomorpha > Lithobiidae > Lithobius > Lithobius niger. The sequence continues at coordinate 3,273 of JAHWFP010181695.1, read as the reverse complement.
CTATGTTGTCTGTGCTTCTGCAGTCCTTGTCAAGCAGTGCACTAGTAACCCTTCTGTGAAGTTACGTTGCTACTGTACGAGCTGCTAGAGTTTCAACCCCCTGACTCTATCTTTATCGTTGCAAACGAAATGCGTTGTTCGTGGTTGCTCAGTTGAAGCAAAAAAACTGCAACTCTGCCGCCCTTAAAATAGTACTGAGAATGATGGTAAGTTTGAATTTAATCTTCCCCTAACCCTCAAATCAGTAAAAGGCACGCACGTAACACGGATAAATAAACTACAACTATCTGCAAATTGTTTGCTTTATGCACCGCATGGAAGAATTTGTTTTTGTGGAATTAACTATAGTCAAATATAACCATCTTGGATGTCAAAAAGGCACTCTGCTACCAAAAACGTACAGTCGATTATCTGTGTACGTTCTGCAGCGAACTCAAGATAGGCCGCGAACACTTTACACGTTTAGATGCAAACACTGAATTCATCTGCAACACAATTTCTCTACTGTGTTGTATATCTGTCCAATTCAGCGAAACAGACACAGAAACGTTTTAACTGACTACCTATTCTGCTTTAATCTTGGCTGTTTGGCGAGAAAACGACTGGGGACACAATGGTCAGTCAAGATAAGACAAGAAACCTGCAGAAACGTCCAGTCGTGACAAGAAAACTTTAAGTTATACGTCAGTAATAGTAAATTTTCTGTTGTCTGGTAACTAAATTATAAAATTACTTGTAATGTAACCAAGAGCTCGCCATGCAACCAACAATGCGTAGCGTAGCAACCTGTTAACAATACCTTGGCATCCCACTCCAAAACTGCCAATCCATCCAAAGATTGAACGACTAGAGAGAAGATGGTCATAATTCCCATTTCCATTTATCGAGTTTCCGTATCCACAACATGGAGTTTCCATTTCCGAAAAGGAGTTTCCGTTTCCGTTTTAGCGGTCTTCTTTGATTCCATCCCCTGGTTTCCAACTAGTAAGTTACATTATGGGCTAATTATTAGAAATTTCCTGCCAAACTTTCCTCCAAAAATCCCCATTTTCAGTCTTCATGCCCTTGATTCTCATGCTAACTCCACGTCCATTCCATTAATTTGTTTTATAGAGGATTAGGCAATGGTAGGCGAGGCTTTTAACAGCCAAACCTGAAAATTACACAGCAATAGCTCTAACATTATATTTTGTCCGTCCTTTCACCACTCAAATCTACTGATCGCCCATTTCATTACCCGACCGTATTCCCAGTCTTTGCCACTACGTCGGTCGTGATGCACGTATCACGTGACCGGGCTAGTCCAATCAGACGGACAAACAGCCTCTGTTCTCGTTCGTCTGTGGCTAACTTCATGGTGACGTCACAACAGAGAGTCACGGCACTTGCTGTAAGAGATGTACATGCAAAACGTCATACGCTTCCTTCCCGGAGACGTGAGATGTCCGTCACACCAAGTATTCGAGGCTGAGAGGGGGGGGGGGGGGCCCCCCCCCCAAGGGGAAGAAAGGTCTGGCCTATTAATCTCTTCCCAACATACAGCTGTTCACTACTATAATAAACAAATTCAATTTACACATCTTGGTAATATTTCCTTAGGTCATCATGCTCACTATATAAAGATAAAATTTGGTGCAATGTAAGAGCTAAAATAACAGAGAAAAATTTATAATAATGATTCTTTGCGTGGATTTCGTTTGGGTGGAAGGATGGGGAAAACTATTTTTTGTACTTCGATTTTGAGACCCCCATTGTGCTGAGATCATAGAGGTCTGCCAGTGTACGAACGAACGGGAGAGCCCAATACTTCGGGCAAGCAGGAGTTTCTGCATTGTGGTAAAGCCTAACCGTGACAGCGAGGTGAGGCGAAAGCTACGGTCCTGTTATGCCCATTCACACCGTGACGATATGAACGACAGCTGCGCTACAACCGACAGTCGCTATGACAACCAGCCCGTCAGGCGGTCATACGCAGTCGTTCACTGTCGATCGTAGCAAACGCAACTTTTCATTTTTAGCGTTGCTGACTGACGTCACCCACCGACAGACCAATGGCTGACAAGCCGCTACGAACACGTTCGGCGAAATGCAAGATGGTGGCAGAGAACACTTCGAAGCTTCGATTAATGCTCGTTGCTTACACGAACATCGCTGCAACGAGATAATTATAGAGAACAGCTAAAAAATTGTGCTGTATTCAATGGCAGTATGCTTTACGGAGAATCACAGTATGATTGGTCGTTTAGGCACAACGTCGCCACGTAGCCCAGTCTTGGAAAGCAAGCATCCTAGCTCTATTCATTCTTCAGCGTTGATTGGTCCGTTGTTGGTAGTTCGTTGGTCGGTCGTGCTGGTGTGACAGGGTCTAATATTTAGTGCTGTCGGTCGCCGCCGTTCCTTACTTTTGTCGTGGCAGTGTGAACCAGCTATTAGGCGTCGCTTCAAAGCAGAAACAACCTCCCATCCTTAGCAAGTCCCGTTAGCAGAGCTTAGACCTCTACGATTAGACGATTGAATTTCATGACGTTTGCAATGCGGATTGGGTAAAGGTGTTTAATTAGCCGTTTACTACTATCGTGGCTTTGCACGCTTTATGCATGCTTTGACTGTACCACAAAGAAATGTGGGAAAATCAAGCAGCTGCTGGTGCAAAGTCGTTATATCCTTACTCTGACGTGCTCCAGATTGTCGGGATTATTTGGATTAATTCCACCAACGAAGCGTTACGAGAAGACAACACGACTTTCCCCGCTAGCAAGGTACACGCGGAGTTTGCTCTGAACTGAGAACCGTGAGAAGAACCGATAACGTAGGCTAAGCCACATTCTGGCTTTATGAACACCGTTGTCTGCTAAGGGCGGCTTTACGCCACAACTCGCTTTTGCATTCTCGCAGGTGCTGAAATTTAATCGCAACAGCAAAGGTGGCGTTGCCATGGTAACAACGCTTCTTGGATGAGCTAAACCCAACATTGTGTGAGTAAATGCTTGGAGTCTTATAATTCGTGACATTAAGATAGAGAATTTCTCCTGGAGAAACAATTTTCCCACTCGCATCTGAACTCAATTATTGACGCGTTTCGTTGTGAGCTGGAAGAGCTAAAACCGCCGTCATGTTGGAATTTCACATAATTTCTAGCTTCTAGATGCGAGAATGCAAAGGCGAGTCGGTGCGTAAACGCGCCCAAATTTTATCTTTGCATTCTCGCAGCTAGAACTCAGGGCACGTGTACGCAACCACTCGCTTTTGTATTCTCGCAGCTAGAAGCTAGAA
>JAHWFP010181692.1:50762-62372 GCA_023313725.1 Lithobius niger | reverse complement strand
AAACACTTGACATCAAAACGAGCGGTAGTAGGCTACTGAATGATGGGGTAATAATGCAGAAACAGACCCGACTCTTCATGGCTCAGTCTTTGCAATTTTATTTGTAGACCAAACACTTGACATCAAAACGAGCGGTAGTAGGCTACTGAAATATGGGTAATAAGGCAGAAACAGGACCGACTCTTCATGGCTCAGCCTTTGCAATTTTTTTGTAGTACCACTTTTTTTCTAAAAATTTTCCAAAAAAGGTAGAAAAGAGCTCTTATCAAAATATTTCTGTGTGCCAAAACTCACCAATCTAGACTCAACACTAGGTATATTACAACTGGAATTTGCCTAAATAATATTAATTACATAGAAGAAGACTAGCAGAGTTGCTCACTTGGCTTGCTCATTCCGCATTGCATAGCTATGCTAATTTCATTCCGCATTGTCTCCCTACGCTCGAGTACATTCTTGTTGAAACTGCTATGTTTCAGGCAGACATACCACATAAAAAAAAACAGTCTGCTTTGCTTGGGCCAACATTAAAAACAAAACCCCTGAATGGCGTAGTTAGGTTCCACGTGGAGTAAAACATTAAAGCAACACATTGGTATAGTGAATATGAAACCTGCTCTATTTTTTGACTTCAGTTTAGTTAAACCTTTCCCCAAACAATCAAATAAGTTTGATTGACACACTGGTGCTGTTAAGTTTTTGCACAGACTGGATAACATATGCTGATTTTCGTTCGCTTCATTCAGTCAGTCAACGCATCCCCCTCACTGCTGCTCTTCCCTTAGAGTAATTATACGAATGAAACTTTAATTGTTTTAAAAATAAACAACCTGAATGGTGACTTCCTAATAGGAATGCAATTTCTTTCAGCAACCTGACGTCACCTTGATCCGATCCCCACCCCGACTCAAACCCGGTCTCCACACAGTGACCTTTGAATATTCTGAAAAAAAAATTCAAACACCCGTCATAGCATATGGTGACTGAAGTGAAGCCCAGTGTGCAGTCACATGTACGAAAAAATTCCACGTGTCATCCACTGACAAAGAATCAAACCCAGGTCGTTCGAATACATGTGAACTGCTTTAACCTATAAGCTACAACAGCACCATCTTTATGCTGCACTCCCTGTATGCTACAACGGGTGTATATAAACCGCTCACTGTAGTTTCATTTCTCTTCATGGGAAATAAATTATACGTTTTTGTGCACCAAGCCCACTGGCTTTCATTTTTTTTTTTATAAGGGAGAGGCAGAAGGTAAGTCACCATCGATGCCTAAATTGTGATTTTTTTTTATTTACAAAGGTCTTATTGTTGCTGACCATTTTGCAAGGTAGCATCATATTCATCGACCACCGCAAGTTGATAGCAATTGCTGTAGGTGTTTTCGCTTGTTAAAAAGGGATTGTTGCCTGATGCTGCTGATTGCTGCTGCTGTTGATTGCCCTTGCTTCATGACATATGTGTAATTTAGATACACATTTACTTGTCAGGCTAGCGAGTAGCCGCTATTATAATAGCATCTTTCCAACCAACTGATTTTATTTTGTCCTTTTTAATTTAATTTTATTTTAAACTATCACAGAGGTAGCCATTAGGATGTTGCTGGGGGCAATACATCTGAACTGTTAGTATCATTACTACGGATGACACGAACTGAATACTGTGTTACAATTTGTGTATCATACCAACCCAAGGAATAGTGCCATAATCGGTAGATACAGCACAGTTCTATAAACTTCACTAAGAAACAGGCTTTGGGAGTAGGTGGAGCAGAAAGCAATTTATGTATGATCCTCTCAAGCTAGCAGAAGAGAGAGAGGTGACAGGTGACGCATCGAACTTGGGGTCAGCGGGCAGACCATCTTGATCACGCCAAAGCGTCGATTTTGTGGATAATTGCCATGACCAAAAGGATCCGGGAAACTCTTCTCCCTCACGGAAGGGGGCATCCTCACCCATAACAACAGAAATATCGCAACTTACAGTTGTGGGAGGAGTCAATAACATTGACTGAACTGACATTAGAAGTGCAGAGGCGATGACGTAGGTGACGGTGGGAACACAGGCCCACTCACGGAACGTTCTGGATTTTCAGACGAAAGGAGGAGTTCTACAAGAGGTTCATCCCCGGCACTTGAGAAAGCAAGGAAGAACACCTGGAGGAAAATAATCACTCCCATTCACTCTCTCCAGAAACGTGACATTCATGGACAAGCCCACTGTGTGCCCGTCAGTCTTCTTCATATCCCACATAGACGAATGGCGACCCAGTCAGTCCAAACTTGCTGGCCTTAAGAATAGGATGGAGAAAGGTGAACGCTAAACAACCAAATTGCTTCAGTCTCCTTGCATCCGGCACCTGTCCACTCAATATTTGGTGTAGGGACACCACTTTGGAAAAGGTGCTAGCATAAAGGGCATTATGTAACAGAGGGGCTTCTACACACACACTCCAGAATTATTCTGGTTAACTGGCATTTCTAATATAGCTCCAGCAATGGTTTTAATCCCCAGGTGCCCACGTTCTGATATATTGTTCTTCTGGGGCATGCACAGAGTGGTGCAACAATGTATGGTGCCGTTGTGCTCGAGGACTGTTGGACGTGACTGGCCTTCTACATCAAGGTACCATCGGTTTCAAGTATGCAAAGGATCTGTTCCGTTTTTTTGTTTACCGATGCATAAATTCCCTAATCAGTGCATCAAATATTTGTGACTTCTCCAAGAAGGTATGGCTGAGAAAACAGCGTGTGAATAGATCTACTATGATATATAGTATCTTGGCTCCATCAAACGCTTACTGATCACGCACTCATCGAAGGACTAGATAAACACGTGTGGCACATGATGTAGGTCATGAATGGCAAGACGACTGCTCTGCATTAACCTGGTTCAGAGGTACACGTCACATGTTGGCTCCAATTTACTGGACAGTGAGGTTCATGTAGATTGCTCCTTTGCACCATATGGTTCTGCTCCATATGACGGTGAAATAAATTTGAAATAAATATGAAATAAATTAATATCAATGACAGTATTACATGGGGGGAATTGAGGTTTAATGACAGTATTGCGGGACTGTATGTTAGAGGGGGTATACCAATCTGAGCACTCCGAGTAACGACCAAATTGGGGGGGGGAGCAAACTTATTTACGGTGATTCCACAGAACAGTCAGGCCCAAATGGTAAAGACTAGGCGAATAGATATTCACCTGCCTACCACCCCACCTTCCCATGATGGAGGAAAGGCCAGATAGTGATGAAAAGCTAGGTGTTAACGAAACCAGTCCCAAATGACCACGAGCAATTGGTTAATCACCTCTCTCCCAAAGGTAATGGGACGAGTCAATGGGTCCTGTCTCACCTTGGTTAGATGAAAAAAGGACAGTTAGCTTAGGCACTTCTACAGATTCGTGGGTGCACTGTCGCTTTAGGGTAATCATAAATAATATATGTTGTGCCTTCAGCATGTGCAATCCCGAGCTCCCTTTTTACACTCCGGCCATACATGTATATCATAAGTATAATAATAATAATAATAATAATATTTTGTTGCGATAGCAACGGGTCTGGCAAGGACTGTGGAGTCACTAACAGCCAGCCACAATTACATGTAAATACAGTGTACATAAAACGGCCAAGGAATGATGATGGTAAGAGGTTTGGGGACACGAATGCCTTACCACCAAGGTTAGACCTGCCAGGGACTCAAAGGCCCCCCGATGGCATCGCCAAACTTGCAGGACATGGGAAGGGTGTGAAAAGTGTTAAAAGGCCCAAAATGATGCTGTACAATTAAAAAGTATAAACAGTGCTAAAAAGTGCTAAGTAGGATCTATAGCAAAGTTTGTGTGAAACAAGTGATATCGTCTGTAACCATACAAAGCCAATAAATGTAGCTGTGAGTGCTGATGCTCATACGCTCCCTTGTTTCGAGTTTAGTCCATTGGGCGAGACATGCTCAAAGTATTTTTCACAGCTTTCAGCATCTCCAGTATTTTTCAGAATTACCAGTTCAGACAGTAGCCTCCCATTATGATCAAACCCCATGACCAGGAGGTCACCAATAAATACCCCAAATATATTGATACCATTGGATGCCAGTGCAATATGTACTCTCGAGCATTCAACCGTGCCATTTAACTTATAACATTGATGCACAGTGAGAAGGGAAGCTCAAGCCCTGAATCGTGAGTGAACATTTCCTTTTGCAGAGACCCTTCGTGATCGTCGTGTTGTTTTAGCTTACTGTCTAGTACACACTGAGGCCTTGCGCATGTCATTTCGGTGACGTTTCCAAAAAAAAAATCGGTCCTGTGATGGAAACGAAACTGTACGCCAAAGGCATTATGTTGTTGGCATATGAACGCCACTTGGTCACTGTTGGTTTGGATTGGTCTTTGGTATTACTGAAGCGATTGTTGCACTTCCTCAGACATAATATTGGTTGCGTGGGCATGGCGATGGTGGTCATCGATCGCATTCAATAGAAAGAGGAGAGCGCCTTTCTGGTTTGTGGCTTTGTGTGCTAGTGGCAATGTTTGGGCATGTGGGTCAAGATGTCCGAACATGAAACAGGTTAAATAACTTGGTCCACTTGGATAATCAAACATCTTGTCGGACCTTGTCACAATTCCGGAAACAAAGCTGGGAACTTATGCAATACACACAAACTCTTCCAGGATGCCTGGGACGGTTTGTAGCATGTCTGGCAGTTGGTTTATGTTGCTGTTGGTAGGTAAACATTTCGGGGTGCAGTGTTGTTGCCATAGGATATCCTGTCAAGACTATAAGCCTAATTATAATAGGTTCGAGTTTGCTCTGGATGTTACGGGTGGACAGCTGTGGTACAGTTGTCGTGGCTCACAAGGGGGTAGATTGGATACGTGGACTTGACCAGAGATGTCATAATTTTGCGTTTCTTGGTGGCCATAAACTAAGCTGTCCAGTTGCTCCGTCTGGATTAATATAAGGGTTAGAATTATTCCGGATCGTCGTAGGGTTTCTCTTGCTATTGTCAGAGTAGGTGCTGGACCCTTCTGAGGATCCAAACGCATGCTTGCACCTCCATTAATGCATAACCTGTGGCCGTAATCTCCTCCATGATGGCCATAGCCTGACGTATACATTACCTTACAGCCTCGGAATTCTCTGCGGCAATATTTATGAGCTCCCTAAGTTTGAACATTTGTTCAAACTGATCTGTTCTTGCAAAGTTGGCTGTTCGGCATTCCCAAATGACCCTTTCATGACCAACGATATGGAACACAATCACAGTCCTCATCAACTTTAACTTGCACCCGGCATTTTTCTAGTACCACTTGGCAAACCACTCGGGAGTGACAATGGCAGGATCGGGGGCGTCTTGTTCGAGAACTGTTGGTAGCCATCTCTTTTCTTTAGTCTGGCAGGTGACAAAACCTTGCAGTACTTATAGAGTTGTCGGGTCCTGACAAAGCAGGTATTCCCTTTTAATGTGTAGGATGCTATGAGGCTCTGCAGTGCTGCTGATGGCAGTCGAAGTCCCCAGGCTTACACTGCTATGTTAGTCCTTTTGGTCGTTTTTCTTCTCTGTCTACTGACGCTGCATAACGGAGTGCTAGGTATCTTCAAATGGTCAGGTAACCGAAAGGTGGTGGTTGCTTTTCCAATGCTACTATAAGTGGCAGGCCAAGTTAACAGTTTGTTACCTATAGAGGCTTTGAGGATGTAATGAGAGAGTCCTATGTATTTCTCCAGGACTGTTCGCCTTCAAGGTCATTAAAGAGAAGACACACATCAACAGTTTTGTGTTAGCACATGGAGAAAAAACGTGTCCATACAATTTCGTTAGTACATGGGTACAGACTATCATGCAGCCACAAGTCCACTGCATGGGGAGTCATGCAGGGGCCAACAGAAAGTCTTTGTCGTATGTCGGAGCAGCGAGGCTTAACATTAGGCGAAACAAGATGGTAGCATCATCCACATCAGAGAAGGAAAACAAGTGTGAAAGGAGGGATACATTCTGGTGAAGTACGCTGTACTAGAAGTTGGCGGAAAGACTAGTGTTTATATTGTTGGCTTTTGTTCTCTCCCATCATTGTTACACAAGACCATTGTTGGGCCACACTTACACAGAAAGAGTGGCAGAAAGTAAAACTGACCCTTGAATGAGTAAGAGGTAGCAAAGAGTGGGACAGGGGAGGAAGCGGAAATAACTGTCTCACACTCAATTCATAATAAAAACGTCTACCAGACTGGTCTGAGACATGATGTTCTCATAGTCTGCTCCAGTCATTCACCACATGATGTGTTTAGAAAGATATAAAACATATCAAACGAACAATTGCTTCCATGCCAGTTCAGATCTCGACCTTCTCAATGTTGTGGATGTCTCAATCTTGACCTTTTCCATTCAAGAGTATACACGTGCTACAATTTTTATGTTTTATGGTACAAAAGTCAACGTTACATTAGTACTATCTTTGCTGCTTTTCTGTACACTGTTCAAGAAAGGTTTTTAGCCCGGCTGGGGGCCTACAGCCCATTTCCATATGTTCCCTGTGTTTTCAAACAATGGTTAATGCACCTTGTAGGTAAAAGTCCTCTTAATCATGCTAAGCATGTGGCTCTATTTAATTTGTTGTGTATAAAGCTACCAAGGTCATCAGGTTCTCCAATTGTAATTTTCACCACATTGTTTCCAAATACGAAAAGGTAGAAACTGTGGCACCAACTGAAAATTGTAATACCACTGGGTAACAACAGAAAACAATACATCTAGGAATTAGGAAAAGAATCCTTCATCCACAATGAGATGGAAGTGAAAGAAATAATTTAGTAATTTGGTAAGACTGCCCAAGAAAGAACAGCATGGTGACTGAAGAACTAACACGTTAGGTTGGTGAAATTTTGGTAAGGTGAATATAAGAGAGTCCACACGTATAATGGACATTAGATAAAGTAGAAATTTGGGGTGCACTCTGGTATTGTTTAGTGCTGGGCGGTATCGGTATTTTTACCGCGGTTATCGGTATTTTTTGAATACCGTAATACCGTACAATTTTAATGTCTAGCTGATTTTGTAATAACTTCGCCAATTTTTGGCCGATTTAGACATTCCAATATACCATTCGAAGCGTTTTCACCAGCTTTCCAACGGAGCTAAATTCAAATTGATAGCATAAACTGTTCAGAAGTTAATAAGGGGAAAAACCAATGATCAATTGGAAAATATTTACTCGATCATTAAAGTTGACTCAATCATTCAGGTAGAGCACTGATGTTGAAATCTGACATCGGAAAACAGCCTGGTATGCCCTGTATCATTTAGTAGCACTTTGGCGTGAGGGTATGCTTCAACTAGCCAGGTAGGCGGATACCGATACCGGAATACTGAATAGTTTTTTTTTTTCAGAATACCGATACCGTACCGTACCGAAAATTTCCGATACCGCCCAGCACTAGTATTGTTAAGACATTTATAAGTTTTAATTCACCATTGTTGAAATGACAAGTTATGGCAGGAAGTTTAAGCAAAGATGGGTTAGACTGGCCATTCAAGCAAGCTGCTGCAGTATTATCTACTAAACGTCAAACAATATAAAAGTCCAATCAAAATCGATTGGTTTCACCACAGTATGGGAAGTAGGTAAAGGCAGTTTACCTGCTGCCCAAATTTTTCTGGTTTATAAGTTTTTTTTTAATATTGTTATGAGAAACGCCTTCACTGGGAATACCAAAAACGATGCAGTCTTTTGGTGCATCAGCCCTTTCAGTCGCAACGTAGCTTCGTCAGGAGTACATGGAGACAAGGAGGGAATTGAAAAACATGGGAAAAAAACATGGAAACAATGAGTGAGGACTGATCCAGTGGACTCTAGCAAAGACCACTTCAAATGATTCTCTTCAACTTTTAAATCATACCCAGTAAATTACAATGAAAAATTCGACTGGTGACAAGAATTGAACCAGCATCGAAACGGGTTTAATGACAAAGATACTAATACAAGAAAGTCTGTACTTTTTTAAGTCCTCATAAGGTTGATGCATTTTGAGGTGCAAAAATTTGCCAAGTAGGGCACTGTAATCCGTGTAAAACCTATTATCAGAATGTTCATACCTATATTCAATGCCCACAAGTGAAACTTTGGTGATTTTTACGTTTGTTGAACTGCTTGGAACATTTACTTTGACTTCCTAGCATTTAGAGCTTTACTAGCCTATATTCCAAAGTAAGCTATCGTTATTGTAATGATTGGATCAAACCAACATGACCATTGTGCATGACTGATATAATAATTATCATTCGTGACATGATTACCGCCTTGGTCTTTCTTATCCGGGTGGCAACTGGCCTGTGCCAAAAGTTCCAGATATAAGTAGAACTGTACTAAATCGTAAATTTCAGAAATGCTTTTTTTTCCTTTTAGTTTCTGATTTAATTCTTTTGAGTCATCTGATCACACTGCATTATATTAAAGGATGAGAAGACAGCTCAAAAGAATTTAATCTTGGCATTCACGTTTTCGAGGTAGAAGAGACTGATTCAAAAAGATCTCATTGCATGTTTCTTACCAAAGAAAATCCATCGTGGCATTCGAAAGAAATTTGAGTTGTGATGTTATGCATAGATGCTCAGTAGCCCCTTTTCCTCATAGGTATAAAACCTAATGGGTATTTTTAAAGAGTTTCATAGAGTTAAGGAACCCATCTGTCTATGGATTTTGGGTGCCAAGATTTGGAATCAGAAGCCATTAGGAATAGCGACTATTAAGAGCACATTTAAACCGCTCTGACTTATAATTATCGGATTAAAAAAACATTCTTAATGAATCGAAACGTTAAAATAACCGTTTTAAAAATTCTCAATTTTCAAATATATGTCGGTCAAATATAGGTATATTACTAGGCTTAGTTCACTATTGTCTTGGCTTCACGCCAGAATCTTGCTGGAAATTGAAATGTCGCCATTTTAGGAGTGAAGATGGGTACGCGGATTCTTGCCTTTTTTGAAACAAATACAGTGGATTAACCATGCCTAAAATCAATGTTACAAACTGCGTGTTACTCGTATTTACTTGTGCTGAATCCAATTTCATAGCGCCGTAAAAGAATTAGTGTTACACTAAATTAATACCTAATGATACAGATCTCAGCAGACTTAACGTAATAAAGCATAACTGGAGATCATCATGAGAAAATGAAATGTATTTATGCGTGAAATAAGGTGCCATTTTGGGAGAAACTTATAAAACACTGCTCACGTTTTACTAAAGACTATAACGAGAGTATTATTAATGTTAGAATTATACAAACGAACCCCCGTTCCTTATAGTACTCCAAAAGTTTTACATGTAAAATCACATTGCTGCAATCCTTTATTTTAACAAACACTCCGGGTTCCAAATGGAACTCTCCCTTTATAAATTCCTGGCCCTAATCATAAACACAAACAGCAGTGAAGACTCACCATGGTATTGTACATCATTGGTCAACCATTGGTCTTCAACCATTTGTGTATTGTCTATCATTGGGTTTCAACCATTAGTGTATTGTCTATCATTGGTTACCATTGGTCTTCAACTATTGGTCTTTACCCATTGGTGTATTGTTTATCATTGGTCTACCATTGGTCTTCAACCACTGCTGCATTGTCTATCATTGGTCTACCATTGGTTTACCATTGGTTTTCAACTATTGGCGTACTGTCTACCAAAAACGTCAACCATTGTTGTATTGTCTATCATTGATCTACCATTGTTCTTCAACCATTGGTGTACCTGTCTGCCATTGGTCTACCACTGGTCTTCAACCATTGGTGTGTTGCCTACCATTGGTCTACCACCGGTCTTAAGCCATTGTTGCACTGTCTACCGTTGGCTTCAACCATTGGTTACTATTGGTCTTCAACAATGGCTACACTATCTACCATTGGTTTTCAACCATTGGTGTACTGTCTTCCATTGTCTACCATTGGCCTTCAAGTATCGATGTTCTGTCTACTATTAGTCTACCATTGGGCTTCAACCATTATGTAAGATGTCATGCGTGTGGCTTTAGGTGTCGGTTTACGCATCGTGTCTTAAGTAGTACGGTAATTTCTGAATAATTTCTCTGAATATCTGTTAACGCCTGATAAATCATATCGTATTCATGATGTGCGATCAATTTTGATATTTACAAGTCCAAATTACCGAAACCCATTGTCATATTTAATGAACTTCGGTTTTAAGTTCACAGATCGAAGTTCAATAACTGGCGCAATAATGATCCTTGCAGCTACTCCTAGTGGGAACCACCTGTTGTTGTATATATATATAACCGACTTTGCTAATGTGCATAGAAGTTGAGGAGAGATCAGAAGGCTGAAATTGCATGGAAAGTTGCAGTAAAAAGTGGAACCTGATCGAAATCACGCTATTTATCTTTTTCCCCTTATCACGCTGACGATTGGTAACAGGACATGGAAATTGGGGGGTGACTCGAATAAGGGTTAAAAAAGTATCGTGTATAGCCAGATATATGCTTGTCTTTTTTCCCCATTACCATGTCGACATTGGTAAAGACATGGAAACGCATGCTGAAAATTTGGGCTGGCTTGGATAAAGGTTAAAGTAGTATCAGTAGGGTTAAAAATACACAGCCAAACACCAAAAATGGATGAGATGCTCCTGTACTCTGCTTCGCACCGTGTCTTACTGAGAATATGTACTGATACCGTTAAAAAGAAATGTATGGTTCTTTTGTGCAGTTTTTGAACACACCATCATACGTCATGTCCTATGGAAAATGAACTATTTCTGAATCTAGTCTACGGTTCTTACATTTTGTCAGCAAGATCTCTTCGAGAAATGTACGCCAGGCAGTCCACGAAGGCTTTAATGGTAGCTTTTTCCTTTTGTTGCCTTTGCCATGTTAGTATTACATGATACGCCAACTCGTCGTTTTGCTCTGTAACTTTGCTGATTTTCAAGTTTTCTAAATCGTCTTCTGGAATTTCCAGTGCTCGTCCCAAATCCTTCCAGTCTTTCCAGTCGTGGCTCTTTTTTACAAGTAACATGATACTGAAGTCAACTGGGCGTTCTGTAAAATAAATAATGAAAGTGTTAAGTATCAACAACGGATTGACAGGTTTAGGAGAGATAAACGTGCTTGGGACAGCGTTAGGCTACTGGTGTTTTTTCCCCCGCTTTCTCACTTTATTATTTACAAGCGATGGAGAAGTTTAGGGAAAATAAATCGACATAAATTGCTGTAAATAATTTAAAGAAATATTGAAAATAAGCCATCATAGAAAGTCATACACTAGAATAATGTAATACACTAAGCCACGTTTATGCACTTACGTTTCATTCATGGGGACGAGACCCAAATTTGAACTGGCAAAACAGTATATCACCAGATCATTGCCGTACTACCTTTTACTGATATGGAAACTTGTCCACTGGCTACTAGACTAGATTGGACTAGATTTTCCAGTAGACTAGTGGCTATATCAGTAAAATGGAGTTATGGCCATGATTTGGTGATGGAGTGTTCGCCCGTTCGAATCCGGGTCATGTAACTTGAATTAATGAAACGTAAAGGCATAAAGGTGGCTTACTGTACTACATTTTCTAG
>JAHWFP010181692.1:34158-48879 GCA_023313725.1 Lithobius niger | reverse complement strand
ATCATATAACAGATGATGCCACATTTGCTCAACTCCCCTCCATCCTGCAGGTCTTACTTAAATTGTGAACGCTCCCGTAATACGTCAGTGTAGATAACATTCTTGTTAGATTCTGAATACTTTTCGGCTCATTCAAAATCCTACTTGTTAAATTGATTGGTACTAAAGATAGCGCGTTGTGCAGCATTAGTTCCTAAGGTCCAAGCAGAAATGGCACGTAACATTCAGTTCAGATACAAACCCACACCATAGAGTTCCCTCCCACTGTTCGATGTAGATAGGAATCCTACTACCTCTGGATAACTTACGTATGCCTACGTCTGCCATTGGGAAAATTCTGATTTCTTTCAGATTTTGCTCATAGACGAGCCAGCTATCAGTTGACATCAAATGAAACAATGAATGCACCATCGTCGCTGTTAATCTGTAATGGTCGCCATTCTGAAATCAGCGCCATTTTGAAATTATGCTTATTATCTTCCGATTTTCTTCAAATTAAGAACGCAGAAGACGAAATAGTTGATTTCAACCTAAAGCAAAGCAGGAAACGCACAACCCCCACTAACATTGGAATTGCTGAATGGCTTAGTAAGCCGATTTTTTTAAATCCAACTTAATAATATAATTCTAACCTATTCGGACGCTACGTGTGTATGTACGGATTTATCATGGTTTTTGTGCTTGGAACATTTTAAAGAATTTTGTTTAAAGCTATCTTCATACGAATTTCGTAGATTTAAGGCAATTAAAGACAACCAATAATGTTCTCTACTGCTTATATGCTGCAAGTTATAAAACCGAAAAATAAACTTTTCAACATAAAGCAAAGAAGGAAACGTTCGTCATACTACCAGTGGATCATCACATGAATATTTATTTATATGAATATCTCTCAGTTTTTTCGTCAAATTGTATTTATAGCCTTCCTATTCTTAAGGACGAAATCTGGCCACCGAGTAGTAATGGTCTAATGCTTACCAGCTTCTTGCTGACAAAATTTTACACCTAAACCCTGACTGTCAAAGCTTGTCCGTGTTCCTTCTAGGTTTTGACTTTTAGACCCTTACTCATTAACATTTAACGTTCCGTTTTTTTGTTTATTAATACGTGTTACTTTGAGAATTGCAGCTCAACTATAAAACAGTGCTGTTGACGGTACTGTTTGCAACGAGAAGAATGCACTATACACCCAACCTAGAGATGGAGTACAACTTCCTTTTTATTTTTGATTTCACGCTTTTAATTTGTTTGTTTGAATGAAATCAGGCAATAACATGCATAATTTCAAAATGGCTGCCTGATTAATTGCAAGATGGCAGGCATTACATATTAATAATGACGAGGTGCATTCATTGTGTCAATTGTTAGCAACTACAACGTCTTCATTCTAAATTTGAAGGAAATCGGACTATAATAAGTATAGTATAGTGTAGTATAGTATACTATAATACTATAAGTATAGTATAAGAAGTATAGGACTATAATGAGTATAGTCCCCAACAAAATGCCCCCGGGAAAAAAACGCCCCTGGGGAAAAAAAGGAAATAATGTCCGTAAGTAAATGGTTTTTGGTTCGTATCTCCAGGTTTACTCCATTTCGTAAGTAGTAAGGTTCAAAATTGAGCTGGTTCATCTGTACAAACATTAGTTTGCTTCAGATGACGTAAGGCTCAAGAAATTTATTTTAAAAAAGGTTGAAATTGTTAGCAATTCCACGCCCCGAATAGAGATTCCGCTAGCGAATTAGTACCTTTACGGTACCCTGTCCGTTTGTATTTGATTTACAAAGATATACTGGTTTGATTAAAAATTGATACGACTTAGTGAGATTAAAATTGTGGATGATTCTGAGGAGATAGTCTAGAATAAGACGATCTCAAGAATTGGAGACGGTATTTTGGATCCATAGACTTTTGAAGGAGAAAGAAGGCTAGTTTAAAGAAAAAAGTAGTTAGTATGTGAATTGTAAACGGGCAGAGTTCAGCAAATATGCAAAGATATTACATAAATAAACTTCTTGGAGCTGTAAGTCATTTGAAGCAACTAATGCTCGTACAGATGAATCAGCTCAATTGTGAATCTCACTGGACGATTTGACGGCGAAAGAAGTTTAGTTTAAGGGATAAAGTAGATAAAAATTAATTGTAAACGGAGGGTAAATACGCAAAGAGACTTTGTTTTATATAAATTTCTTGGAGCATTAAGTTATCTGAAGCTAACTAATGCTCGTATAGTTGAGCCGTTTTATATCTGAAGCTCAACTACGATGACCACCAATGAAGCACTTTTCCCTACGTGGGGGCGTTTTTGCCTAGCGGCGTTTTTTCCTAGGGGCGTCTTTTCCTAGGGGCGTTTTTTCCTGGGGGCGTTTATTCATTTCATCTCCGTTCTAAATGTGAAGGAAATCGGAAGATAATTAGCATAATTTCAAAATTGACCCGATTTCAAAATGGCGACCATTACAGATTAGCAGCGACGATGGTGCATTCATTGTTTCATTTGATATCAACTGATAGGTGGCTCGTCTATGTGCAATATCAGAAAGAAATCAGAATTTTTCCAATGGCAGACGTGGGCATACGTTGGTTTTCCAGAGGTAGTAGGATTCCTATCTACATCTAACAGTGAGAGTAATTATACACTCTAATATGGTGTGGGTTCGTATCTGAACTGAATGTTACGCGCCATTTCTGCTTGGACCTTAGGAATTGATGCTGCACAGCGCGCTATCTTTAGTACCAATTAATTTAACAAGTAGGATTTTGAACAAGCCGCACAGTATTCAGAATCTAACAAGAACGTTATCTACACTGACGTAAGGGAGCATTCACAAATTACGTAATACCTGCAGGGAGGAGGGGAGTTGAGCAAATGTGGTATAATCTGTTATATGACAGGGGACGTGGAGGGGGGGGATTCTAAATTGCTAGAAAAAAAGTATTACGTAATTTCTGAACGCTCCCTCATTGTTCGTTGGAAGAATTTGGTTGCATAGAGAGAACTTGCTTTTTATCAGCAAAATAGCATTGTTTCAGTTAGCACGTGATGACTTGTTTCTAAATAACTATTTCAGTCACAATAAAATAACCTTGGAAATGCACATGTCCAACTAGGAAGCTACGATTTGAGCCTATATTCCCATGATTTTAGGCGGTGTAGTTTGACCTGCAGAGAGGGCAGACGAAAGGTACATCCCCAGAAGAAGAAGAAGAAAAAGAAGCAGAACAAGCACAAGAAGTTGTCTATTTTGCCCTTCTCTGGATCTGCGATTTGGCTGGATCGAATTTTAAAATTTTTGGACCGTAGACAGGCCTTGACTAGTCGCGGCTCCATTCCAAATTTGGTTTTAAAATGCTGACTTTTGACGGAGTTATGAGCATTCAAAGTTTAAATTTTTAACACAGAGGCCCTAGGCTGACCCTTAGTAACAGTGGCTGTCGCCAGTGTGAAGAAACGTGCTAGTGAAAGCCTTAGGCTACTAGTTTAGTTGATTGTACTATTATTCGGCTTCTTCGTTGGAAAGGTTTAGGAGAGATTCAGACTACACATGCCTCGTATATAAACGTGCTGGGGAAAGCATTAGGCTACTAGTACAATTTATCGTACTATTCTTTGTTTTAGTTGTTGGAAAGGTTTAGGAAATATCGGGTCTACATATGCGTACAGAAACATGCTAGGGGCAACATTAGGCTGCTAATTCAGTCAATTGCGCTTTTCTTTGTTCTGTTATTTTTAGTCTTCTGTACAGCCGTACCGGCTGAGAAGACTATTGCAACGACTTTGTCCGTCCGTCGCTTTTTTCAACTTCGCAACGGTACCTAAAATTGACGACCACTGTTTACAACGTTAGATTCAGTGTCAAAAGTTAGTTAAATAACATGGCAAATTAAAACATCGTTGCCTCCTTATAGCTAATAGACTTCTTCGACGTAACTAAATTAAATAATAACATTTCATCGTCGAATTGAAATCCTAAAGATTTGTGTTAACGCAGCCGTAAAAACAAAAACATTTTAGCTTCGTGTAAAAGAGTCTTGTCGCATTGTTGCATGAATGAATAGGCTTACGATCGAACCAAATTCTCTATTAGGCCTATCTGCTAGTTACGAAACTAAAACTGCCGTTAAAAAAAAATAGACCTAAAAAATGAAAATTAGATCTAAAATCACGTAACCATGGCAACGACAATAGTTGCTACGAGTCGCTGCTGCAGCGTTTCTCCTGTCCCTTCCCTACTACCACTGATCTATATAAGGCTACGTTGTGCATTACGTTGTAACACTGTAATTGTATGCGCGGAGGCATACCATGTTGCAAAAATGAATAGGCTTACTGTATACAAACCAAATCTCCGTTATTTGCTACTTACGAAATTAAAGTTGTAAATTAGGCCTAAACGCTGACAATTATGCCTAAAACGTAAAATAAGCTTAAAAGCTAACACATTTGTAACGGGCAATTCTGATGGTTACTGTTTTTAGATTATATAATAGAGATAGCTGTTGTAGTGCATGATATAGGTGTGCGCCACAACACTGGAAGTGGAGGAACTGTACAGAAGACCAATGCGACTAGATAGTCGCTGTAGCCCCTTGTATTATTAACAAAGGATGCATGGGATTAGGAGAGTTCCATGTCGGGATCCGGTGACAGTGCTACTAAGAGTTACGAAAGAACCGGGTTCAAGGGCCAATTTACTACGGACTGCGTCAGAAGCTCACGTCGGAGTGCTGGGTGACGCCAGGCCAGGCCACATCACGCTGAATAAGGCGTTAACCACAGATTAAAGAACAACCGCCTGTGGCGTTTAACAGCTTGATAAAGGTTCTGTCATTCTGGACGATTAAGATAAAAGGATGAGTGAAACTCGGTTAACTATTGAAAATGCTATTTACTTTCTGCCTCTCCCTGAAAAAAAACCACAAGACGGTGAGCGAAAGGTTTTGACTTTGTTGTAGAAAGGCTTTTTTTTTTTTAATTTCTGGTGGAAATATTCATATGTAAGTGTATCGAGTCCAGGTCAGGTGAGGCGCTGATTGAGTGAGTGAATTGAACGAAAATCAGCGTTTGTTAGCCAGTATGTGCTAAAATACATAGACAGGATACGCACCTTTCGCAACAAATACATGAGAGAGAGTAAACTGGCCCCATGATGCAAACGTTTGCATCAAATACCACTTGTGTGCAGCACGGGCTTTAGCTAGTCAATCATAATAATGCGTGAAACTCTGCTACGTTCCGGTCATGCACTTACCAATCCATCACTCTTCTGCATACGGAACTTACCGACTCACTCAAATACGTAAGTCAAGAGGTAATACCGTACTCGCATGATCTCACTGGTGTCCCCAAACTCTTTAGCTTACCTTGAAAAGTCCATGAGCTCAGAGCCTTGCAACAACCTCCTACAGGTCGTTTAAACCTCTTCTAGTCTAGAGCCTGCTCCGATGAATTGACTCACACGTCGAAACTCGAGTTTATTCACACAGGACACGACGCTCCGTAAGGCCACTGTACGATGATTCATACGATATCACGGACACTGAACCACAACACAGAGCGTTACGCTATAACATTCAAGACCAGCGAAATCAAGACCTTTCACAACGAAACCAAAGACGGATTTTCTGGACTTTCTGCCAGAATTCCCAGCACGGTTTTCGCATATTGAAGTAATAGTTAAATAAATACGGACGCAAACCTATTTACGTTGCCTTTTGGACTTAAATGTCAGACTGCCTGAGCGGGTAAGGCGCACGACCTTTGAAACCAAAAGCCGAAGTCTTACGCTAAGCCATACTGACATGACCTAAATGGGAACGTTCATAGGCTGCATTTAACACGCACACATATACAAAGAAACATACTGGGAAGTAATAGTTAGTACCTAGGCGATGACCATTGCCATTGAGTGTTGAGGAAGTCGCACGAACCCGGCTGACATTACTTGAGTATAGTGAGTAGCCATTTGTGATGCCTGTAATAAAAACAAAGGACATAATAATTAATTTGTTGCAAAAAGACTTTTTGGGAAAAAATTAGGGAAATACTTCTGGCACGCATTGACTACGTCACATGTGATACCCTGCCCCCCAGGCAAGAAACAGGGATTCAATCAAAGCGGCACGAGACTTTCGACAGCCGTCTCGTTGTTTTTTACTCGTCTCGTTTTTGACTCGTCTATGTAAGGCCGCATTTACGCAACAACTCGCCTTTGCATTCTCGCAGCTAGAAGCTAGAAATCATCTGAAATTCAAACATGGCGGCGGTTTTAGCTATGTCAACTCGCAGTGAAGAAACTTAATAATGCGAGTTCCGAAGCGACTGTGTAAATTTCGTCGGGACGAATTCTTTATCATATTGTCACTGATTATAAACTTAACGCATTTACTCAAACGACGTCGGATTTAGCTAATCCAGATAGCGTTGTTACCATGGCTACGACAACTTTGCCAATTCTCGCTGCGAGAATGCAAAAGCGAGTTGTTGCGTAAACTCGGCCTAAGTCTGGTACATGTCGTGCAGAATGAAATTTTGACGAGTTTTTTTTTAGATAGTTGTACTGAAAATAAAGAAGTTATTAAAGTTTGTGCTTTCAACATGAAAACTGAATTGTCTTTTTAGGATACCGTAGAGTGGCGGGATTTACTGGCCACTCTGGGTGAGATTTTTGCTCTTAGGAATTTTGAGTTTGTTAATGATTCCGATTTTTCTTTTGACTTTACAACTCAATTTCAATTAGATGCCTCAAGTTTTTTTTTTTATGTTTGTTGTTTTGTTTGCATTTATTTTGAGATGGGATCTAATTTGGTGGCATGCTTGTGACTTGGTTTGCGTAACTCACACATTGCTTTGAGTTTTCGAGGCGGGCGTGGTGGCTTGCTGACTATTTTGCCAGCGTGGTCGTTCATGTGAAGTTGTCACAATTCTTCGAGCGGCAGCGGCATAAATTCGTCGTGAGTATGCTGGCTGAGTGCAAATGATGTCTTGTTTGGTGTCAGTTGGTTTTGCGAACACTGCCCTCCATATTTAATTCACTGATTGGCATTCTTATCCTGTGCCGCAACTTGGTGTGAACGCAATGACGTTTGTGCGCTGACAAGAAAAGCCGGCGAAAGTTTGAAAGTATGAGTCTTCGCATGTGGTGAGACAAGGAATTGTTGGCACAAACTGTAAGTAGTCTAGCTTTTTACATGGCTTCGGCCAAGCAATTTAGGCCAGCTATTTATCGTCGCAACTCGTCGTCACAGTCAAGTACTGTCAGTCATATTGATTGACATACCATCTGCTCTGGGTACAGGATGGTATTCTATGTCCAGTTGCTGAATAACTGTGACTGAGTAGCCCCCTACATTACGAAGGTCTCCTTTTGGCTTGAGACAAGCACAGCGTGAATCACCCAGGCAACAATCCACAGGCTTCAGAATACCTTCCCTGACCAGTCGGTCGATTTCTTCCTCAACATTTCCCTTGACGGCCAGAGGTACCGGTCAGGCCTTAATTTTGGCACTGTGTACAGTTTTAGTTTAATATTGGCCTTGAAACCTTTAAAGGTTTCTAAACCAGGCGAAAACAGTTCATGAAACCTTGCAAACACTTGCTCATCCGACACAAAATGAATATCATCTTGTTAGTGGTGTCCCACTGGGCTCGTTGCTCGGACCTTTTCTTATCGTTGTCCTTCTGAATGACCTATCTTGTAAGATTCGTAACACGGAACAGTCGAAATTCGCAGATGATCTTAAGCTGCACAGTGTGATCACTGATTCTCATGATTGTATTCAGGTAGAAATCAGTCATGTTTTTTGTTGGGTCCATTGACTGCCAATTACCAGTCTCTGCCACAAAATGTCAGTTTCCATATCAGCAATGGTAATCCAGTATACACTTATGCATTGGATGGGGTCCCAGCTGCCAGGAGTTTTCTCTGTTAAGGTCTTGGGAATCTGGTTTGATGTCAGTCTTAAGTCTACCACCCACTGTGGTCACATCGTGGCAAACGCTAACCGACATCTTGCTGTTGTTTAGCGAGCATTCACCTCAGGTTGTATAAACACTAAGCCGGCATATAAGGTCTTTGTTCGTCCCTTATTGGAGTATGCTACTCCTGTCTGGTGTCCTCATCTCACGCAAGATATCGATCGTATCAAATCCATTCAGCGCCGTTTCACAAATCTTTGACTGGCAGCACTTGCTGTACAATGCCCGCCTAATTAAACTTAATTTGGAATATTTGGATCTTAGACGTCTTAAGTCCACCCTCATACTTACCTTCAAAATTCTGAATGAGTTTTTGTCGGTTGACTTGCCTATTTTTCGACTTAAGTACTGTAACCTCGAACTAGGCTAGGTTGCCGAAAATTTTTTTCTCTGTCAGGGTTGTCGTAGCTTGGAATTCATTGACTGAGCAAACTGTCTCTTCACCATCTGTTGCAGTCTTCAAGCGTAATTTGGGTCTTTCTGACTTGACTTCGTTCCTTAAGAGGCCTGAACACTGTACTCTTTGGCTTCCACCAGTACTTTTATTGTTTTAATTTTAAACTTTTCAAATTCGTTTTGCCGTGTCTTGTTTCCAAATAACCTTCAAATTTGTGATTAAACCTGTTGTTGTAATTTCTGTAAAGTTTCCAAATCAGTACTGCAAAGATTTTATTAATGTCCAGATTAAATTTCGACATCCAAGTTCGCCAAGCAAGGCTGGTTGTTCACCAGGACTAATTACGGCTTATAAACTTTCAGTTTGGTCGTTGTAAGTAACATTAATTTTAACTGTGCCAAGAGGTTTAACAGTGGCTCCAGAGACGTAGCCAGCACCCCCACAGCCCCCGCACGTGCAGGGGTTTTCTTCAGGCCGAGGAGCACGAAGCGCAACGAGGCCTTTATAGTGGACTGCAATACTGCGTTTTGTTTACAAACTCGAGATTACTTCCAGAGAACTACATAACGTAAAAAGGTGGTAAAGGTTTCAAATAAAACATCATGCTTTCCGAATCATGTAAAAAATCTTAAAATTCCAAACAAAGAAAAATCTAAATTTCACAAGTTGATGAAAAACATGGTTATTGGTTAACGCCGCCTGAGAAGACAGTTATTTTGTTGGTGACCGAAATAAAAATAGCCTGTTTCTGATTAAAGCCTACAGTTTGGAATGAGTTACTCATGTGTATAATCTGAAAAAAATTGTATGCCAGACATGAAATTGGCTAATTTATCTTTTAAAAAGTCTACTTCAGGATCCCTTTTTGAAAAACGGAAACGGTAATCAACAAAAAACTGCTGGTTGTTAATAAAAAAAATGCCGATTACTGCGTTAAAACGACTTGTTTGGTAGTTTGTTTTTAAGGCCAGGTATGGTTGGTTACACTACGCATGACGAAAGAAAATAAAATTCATTGGGGAATGGGATTTTTTTTTGGGGGGGGGGGGAGGAGGAGGAGGAAAGCACTTCACTTTAATTGTAGTGCGGGGGGTATAAAAAAAATTCCTGGCTACGGCCCTGAGTGGATCCATCCACCCATGACTTGAGTGCACTTTTAAGTGTAGTTAACTAGACATTACTGAAATATTTATGATATCAACTTGTTGCCAACAATAACATGAATTAACTTCAAGTGGCAGCTCATGGCCGGGTTAACTGGCAATGAAGTATCCATTTGTTCATGTGTACATTTCCTACGAGTGAGTTAATCTCATCAGAATCAGGGCTAAATTCGTCCGAATCACAGCTAGTGGCTTCGTCCGAGTCACAATTTGATGACTCATTTACCATGTGCGCTTTTCTCCGGATTTTTTTTTTTACCAAATGTCTGCACCATTTTAGCTTTACGAGATCCCGATGCTGTATTGTCTTTAGTAGGTTTGCAGGAATTACAGACCCAGTTTAATGTCCTGCAATACCACAGGCTGAGCATTTGTGCTTTCGAAACCTGCAGACGTCTTTCACATGGTTGAAGTTGCCACTACAAGAGCACGTAATTTCACTTTGATTTTTCGTAAATTTATTAGGACGTTTACGCTATAATGCATGCGTTGAAACTGACTTACATTCGTGTCGGCTAGTTCTTGGGCAAGAGCAAACGTGCAGGCAGAATCGAAAGTAACATTTGACGGGTCCAAAGCCAACAATTGCTTCAAAATATCTGGGTTGCGGATTTCTGCGACAAACCTATCGTGAAGCATTGTTTCCAGCTTTGTCTCATCTTTACCACCATGTTCAAAATGAAATGTTAGCTTTTTCAGCTGTCTGATATAATCAGCTATCGATTCAGTCATAGCCTGGTCTCTTCTTTGAAAAGCCACTCTCTCACACAAGAACTTAGGTTTTAGGTCTGTGGTTATAGCCATTATCAAGTTATTTAATTGACCAAGAGTCGAAGTTTATGGTGCACACTAGTTGCCGAGCGACCCATAAGTCTTAGTTAAGAGAATTGTCACTTGTTTGTCTGTTGAGTAAAATTCAACACCATATTCTGAACGTAAACTGTTAAAGTTTCTACACTCGAGTCGAATTCTTCGAGCTTCTTATGTGATAATATAGAAAGCCTAATGTGAGTGGTATCTGAATCATTTTCCTCCTCAAAATCTGCAATGACACTTGGTAACTCAGGTACGAAAGGCGAATCTACACAATCTACAAATTTCCCCTCAACCTGGCCTTCATTGCTCGTTAGCAACAAACAGAAGGCTAGGTTGATTTACTAGTTAAATTAACGTGTAATTGAGTAAACCATACTCAAACGGTTACTCTTCACTAAATATAAAATAGGCTATTAAATTCAAAGATTTTATTTTAATAAATTAATCACCAGCACTTGCTTACTCCATGCTAAGTTTAACGATACTGCAATTTCACACTTCAAAATTTAGGCATAGGATAGTTTTTGCGCAGTCGACTAGGTCACACTTAGCTACCAGCGCAAATTTTCTATGTTCTGTTTAAAAAACGGAAAGCTCTCTCACAAAAGTGGGGTGACTGGCATTTAAATAGGCATTACAAACTCAATGTTAAGTAAGCAATAAAACAGTACATGTATCACACTTCGACCAGTCGATTTAAGTAACAGAAACCCTCAAGTTGTTAGTTGAACGAAATTAATAAATTAATTAGGCAACCCTCATCATGAATCTGTTACTGAATGGCCGACATTTTACAAGTTGATAAGTTTAAATACTTTGAAGTTTCACTGTACAGCGTTACTTTACTCAAATGCTGTTTAAATAACAGTTTTAATCTTTTTAATACTAAGCTTTGAAATGACGTTAATTTCTCGATATTGTTTCGTTAAACAATTTAATCCTTGATAATTTCCCCTTGGAAAATTAAACTTAGTCCTCTCGTAGGACTCCTGTCCCTAAGCTTAATCACAATTTTAAGCTTTTAACCCTTTTTACCATTTTCCTAAACTCCAACGTCTCATCTGCATTTAAGCAATCCACCTTTAACGTTTTGATGCATTAACATTAACGTTTTTCATATGGCTGCCCATATAAATTCACTTGTGGCCGTTTTAACCTCTTTAACATTCATTAGCATGTTTACCTATAATTTCATGTTTCACTTTTAACGAAAGTGTCACCACGTTAGTAATTTCCCCACGCAAGCTCAAACCCGCTATTTACACCCCTGTTTCAACGCCCAAGGATGAAAATTCGCTTTCAGGAGAAATTTGTCCTTCGCCAAGGGTGTCCTCAATGCACTGAAAGTGACACCACCAATATGTTCATTTGAAACGTCCCCCCTTGTCATCTAAAGGCCTTAGCCCTTTAGCAGCTGAAGTACCTAACTCAAACACTATTCTGGGGAACTGTAGCTGTAGCTGCCTCCTACAACCAATTCCACCCAGAGGGCATGGCACTCCGGAAAACTCATTTCAAAAAGCAAATTAATTACTATGGTATCTCTTTTTTTAAATTTAAGTGAACTTAATTTAAAACTTCTTTCTGGCCTCCAATTCACCACTGGTCAATGGCACGGGCGTATGGATGGTTTGGTATTGGTACAGAGAGTTTAAATATAGACGTTCTAAAATGTAACAGTCGCCAAATGAAGTGTATCATGGCTTGCGTAGTAATGACTCACACACTGACGCTGGGTTGGTTAGAAATCGGCCAGAGCGCCAGGCTTTACATAGAGAATTGGTGTCGAAGGGTACAACTGAGCACCACCAGGTGATGGTGCATAATTAGCAGCATGTCATGGGGATGAGAGCAAGGTGCACCAAAACGTCATTCACCACAAAAACGGCAAGTAAAAATTAGGCCTGAAAGTTGATAATTACGCCTAAACTCTAAAATTGAATTAAAAGCTAACATATTTTTAAACCGGCAATTGCGATAGTTACTGCTTTTTGTATAATAGAGAATCGCTGTTCCAGTGCGTGATAGAGAAGTACGCCTCAACATTTTCAAAAGTGGCAGAAGTAGCGGAAATGTACAGAAATCCGGTTGACACTAGGTAGTCGCTGCAGCCGCTTCTATACATTTTCTGTACTTACTCTCTCGGATATTTGTAATCACCCGTCCCATGGGACTTGTGAAAGAAAATATACAACTGACAACCAACACAAAATCGACGAAAATTTGAAATTGACTATGAACTTACCATTGTGACTTGTGTCCTTGTATCGATGCATGATTACCTAAAAAAATTGAATGAAGATTATTATTAATTTACCTACAACCATACCGACACGGCGAGTTGTTTTTTAAAATAGCGTCACAAGTAAACTGTTAACATTAAAGAATGAATGATCTTGTAAGACTGCAAGACACTATTCTGAGAAAGAAAGAAAAGTGTCTCGACTGGGTTTCGAACCCATGACCTTCCTTATTCTTGCAAGGCCGGTCATTAATGATGTCTGCTTCGTTAAACCTTTTATCTTGTTAACCGTTAAACGGATGTAAAACAAATCAATAATAAATAGACATAAATCGCTGGACAAATTGCATAAATAGACATAATTTTCCTTAAACAAATCAATATCAAGCAATAAATAAATAATTATGTCTTGTTCTATCCATGATTGCCGAACCACTCAAACTATTTCGGCGAAAGTGTATCGGTAGGAACGTTGTCTATTTTTTTATTTCTCTATCTAATGTGGTGTTTTAAGTGCTATTTTTTGACAACATAACTGCTCATTTTTCGCTTCAAACGGCCGTAAGGGTTGTTCAGAAAATGTCTAGGCTTCTCTATTGTTCGCGAGGCTGGTGGCTGATGTTATACCCAACGATGAAAGAAGTTTTAATAAGCTTTACCATTGTTATCACCATACTTTATCGGTTTCTTTGTTAAAAAACTCAGCAATAAATCAAACACGGCATTATTGATACAGCATTGTTGTAAGGCAGTGTTGTTGCAAGTGTCACAGTAAATCACTGATTGGAACGCTTTTACAGATCCTACGCTATTCCGTCAGCGTTCGTACTGTTATGAGTGTCAGAATAAATAACTTATTGCCACACGTATAACAATGAACTACAACGCTATTGTTGTAATAACATTATATCGGCCAACGATTGTTGAAGACATGGGAGAAGAACAATGGACGATACCAAGAAAAATGACATTAAACAACTCGAATTCATCGCACAAACGAGAAAAGGTATTTAAAGTAAGGTGATAAATTAGTTATTGGCATACTTTTGCAAGAATAGTCCCTCTATGCGTGATTTATTGTGATAGTTTTGCTTCCTCGGCTCTTAACGCCTCGGCTAAGCCTCGGAAGAACAAAACTATCACAATAAATCACGTATAGAGGGACCATTGTTGTAAAAGTATGCCAATAACTACTACTGGTTACACAGTTATTCCCGCCGAGATTGTTGTTCACTATGGATTGCGATAGCAAAAATAAAATAACCAAAGTGAAACCGAAAGATGCTAAAAAAAAATAAAACCTTTCGGAACATTCGGGGATTGACAATCTCTTTATTTATTTTAGTACATTTTCATTTATTTTCCAAAATATGTCATTGTATTCAAATACAAGAACGACACAACACGATAGTGGGCAAATGCTGTGGGTGAATGTTGCAATGGATTTCATGGCAATTCACTGCCAAGAATTCATCCCAAGGACAATATTTATCATTGACAATTTATTGCCGGTGAATTCATCCCATATCATTGTACCAAAGCATATCATGGTTCACTCATTCGGGTGCTTACTGAATGAAGCATGTAATTCATTTATTAAAATGAAGCAATGCTCCAAGTGTCCGTCCGACAGGTTTTCGTGTAAGATTTCGTGAAAGGATACGTAAGTGTGCTAAAGAAGGATTAAGAACATAACAATAAGCGCTATTAATGCAAAAGTATGCTATGCCTAAATCATAAAGAGCAGAATAGCAGGTCCATACCAACAACAACAACAAAAAAATCCACAAACCAGCGAGACAAAAAAAAAATCATGAAAACTCATACGGTCCATCTACATTGCTAATACGGTAAATGAGACAGAACTACCAACAACAAAAAGCAATGCCATCTGAGAAATATCTTCCGAGAGGCATATTGGGCAAACGAGTAAAGGAAGCCACTCACAGTACAAGCCGACAGGTGTGCCGATGGGTTAGATGTGTTACCGCCCTTAGTTGGGTTAGATGTGTTACAGTCCTGAGTTGGGTTAGATGTGTTACCATCCTGAGTTGGGTTAGATGTGTTACCGTTCTCAGTTGGGTTAGATGTGTTACCGTCCTTAGTTGGGTTAGATGTGTTAC
>JAHWFP010181692.1:22037-34148 GCA_023313725.1 Lithobius niger | reverse complement strand
GTTGGGTTAGATGTGTTACCGTCCTTAGTTGGGTTAGATGTGTTACCATCCTTAATTGGGTTAGATGTGTTACCATCCTTAGTTGGGTTACCTGGTGTAGTAGAGTAAATCTGGAGGGAAATTGTTTTCAGAATGATCAAAGCATATATTTTGGAAGGTTAACATTCCTGAACGGTATCCGTCAAAACAGTGCGGAAATAACAGTGCACGACAAAACAGCGATATGACAAAACAGTGCACGACAAAACAGTGCAACAACAAAACAATTGGACGACGAAACAGCGCATGACAAAAGGCCGCACGACAAAACAGATGACGACAACACAGCGCACGACAAAACAGCACACAACAAAATAGCGCACGACAGAAATGCGTAAAATGTTGTTTTGAAACGATGATACTGTGAGAATTGTCATTGCAAAGCTGAAGCCCCCTATTTGTACACTAAACTTAGCCTACTTTTCATGTGCTGATGGGGGAGAGAAGAAGAAAATAAAACGGATAATTTCCGTTGTAATGCATGTACAAAATCCCTCGCCACGGTACCCATAACGCCCTGGCTAAAAAGACTTGTCAATAAAAAAAAAATTAAAATCAACATGCTGGATAAAATAAAACCAGACTTGCAGCTGAAAGTTGTGAGCAGTGCCGGGAAGATAGTCGAGTAGCAGTTGGTCGGAGGTTGCACAACATTCACCGTTCAAGGTTCTGTGTAAAATTTTCTACTTGTAATTCGTTCAAACTTTGCTCTTTCGTCAGTGCCTTAATGAATTTCCAAACAGTGGGGTGCGCACTCTAGTAGATAGCTGAACCTGTGGCCCCCCCCCTCCCCCAACACACCCGGACACCCAAACGCCCTTAGTGATTTGTATGCATAAGAAATTACTATCATTGACTTGAAACGTAACTGGCTTGCTTTTTCTTATTGCACTAGTTGAATCCCCGTCAAAAATGACGGGTCCTAGTGTTAAAAGTTGATTATGGGGGAAAAAAACTGCAGAAAATATTGTTTTTATACACAACATTGAAAATTGAAAATGGCTTCTATGAGCCAGAATTTTTACTGAATAGTAAAATTGAAATACGCCTAAAAACGGGATTAACGCCCAAAACCAGAAAAACGTACTCCCAAGGTCAAAATACATTCTCTTATTAAATTTGAAAAAGATCCGACGATGTTAGGCCTAACGAAATCAGCTTAACTTAAATCCCGTTAACATTGCACAGCTAACCCACGTTTCACCCTTTGTTTAAAAAAAAAAGAGGCTCTAAAAAGGGCCTTAAAAAAGTGCCCGAGAAAGAAGTGTAAAGTTGGGTACAAAAATCACGAAAAGAAAATGCCCACCAAAGGAAACCCTAACCATTCCCTCGTTTCAGCATCAAAATAGCACAATTGGGAAAGGAAGATATTCGACTGAAATTGGGATTAAGTTTGGGGAAAAAAGGCTAAACAGCCATGGCGTATCTCTCGGTGGCCACCTTCCCAACTCTTCGTCTATTGACGCGTACGTATTGCTGGCGCTGCTATTATTATGACCTGGGTTATCCCTCTCTGCCGTTTAGCGACGGCAGATGGGGTTGGCGGCAGAGGCGTTGCGTCGTGACGTAGGCGTTGCGTCTTGACTTAGCATTGCGTAGTTGCGTAGTTCTCGTCTGTTGGTGCTGTTGCTGGCGTATCTTCGCTCACGTCCGGTGTTGCTGGCATATTATATGTATGATGATGTACCTTATGAGTCCTGATTTTTATGTGATGACAGCTCAGTTAGTAAATTATTTACTTTTAAATCTAAGAAGATGTGATGCTGGTTAAAAAGACTTGTCAAAAAATTGACGAAAAATACCTCAGTTATTATCATCTTATTTTCCCCATCAGCACATGAAAAATTGTCTTCGTTTAGTGTACAAATTGGGAAGCTTCAGCTTTGTATTGACAATTCTCAAAGTATCATTTTTTAAAACAACCTTTGCGCTATTTTATCGTGCGTTGTTTTGCCGTGTGCTGTTTTGTCGTCACGCTGTTTTGTCGTGCGCCGTTTTGTTGTCACACCATTTTGTCGCGCCCTGTATTGTCGCATGCTGTTTTGTAGTGCGCTGTTTTGTTGTTTCGCTGTTTTGACGCCACTGTTTAGTCGTGCACTGCTATTTCCGCGCAGTTTTGATGTACATCTTTCCTGAACGTTCTCAGATAGAGAGACGAAAAATCTCTTGCCATTCAAAGATGGCGCCTGCTTACAGTTTTAAAAATTCAATATCTCTTCCTGTATGGCATCAGTTTTCATTTTAAGCACGTACGTCAAATGAAAGGTAATTTAACGTAGAACGTATCATTTCCTAAGAAGTATTTCGTATTTCCCAATGGCTTTGCGTACAAACTCGAAAATGTAGTAGTTAACTGTGTTTGTGTCACATTTTCTCCATCTTCACACTTCATCCGAATCATCAATATATTGTTAATCTCAAGAAACGTAATTATCATTCTTTTATCTTGATCTTGGCCATGTGTGTTACAAAATGAGTGACCCAACGACTCCACGTATTTTTTCTCTTATTCCTCGATTTTTGTCTGTGACTGACACGTTATCTCTGAGCTCCACCATTTTATGACGTGAACGTCATTTTTCCTTTCGGGCTGAGTTCCTCCTGAAAGTATTCGTAAGTACGCTCAATGTACGCTCTTTGGTTTTCTGCTGTCGCATTATGTGACGAAAGGCTTATCGTAACTCAATAATGTAAACGAACTTTTCTGTGACTAGAAGCCCTTATTCTGCATTATTCTGCACGTCAGGAGGACCATAAATGCGTCATACCAGGAGGTTGGATTTGCTTTGCCTACACAGAAGAAACCAGAATAAATGCTCGTTGGACCAAATCCAAATTGTTCTTCGTGACTCGTGTACAACATATATCCATATGAACGGACCTCAACAGTGTGGAGCTTGGGCGGATAGGTGTTGGTCGTAGGTTTTTGTCTCTTGACACATTTGCTGCAATGCTCGTGTCCACGGCATGTGGGCAAGGCATGGGATTAAAATCTATGCTCGGCTAACCACGATGGTACAACAACATTACCATTACAACACGATGGTAGCAGGAAGAAGTGTTATATGCAGGTCAGCATACCCTTTCAACTTTAACGTTCTTCTTCAATAACCGTCTAGAAGACAATGCAAAGTATCCAAATATCCCTTCCCCTAACAGAAAAAGAGCAGAGACTAAGTACACCGGCTGAGAACTTGACATTGACATGACATGATATGACGCAATCCTAAATGTTGGAACCGCACCCTGAAGCACGCCAAGAAAAGTACACTACAAGGCAAGAAGATGTATAAGTGCATCTTGACCCTGATAGGCCTTGTTGCATATCATTATTGGGAAGTCCAATTTCGTTGCCTAGCAGATCAGAAGGCGTGTACGCAGCCAATCCTCAGAGGCAATTCCCCCGATCCTTCCGTGGCCACACCTCAATAGATAGAAGACTGGGGTCAGCAGAATAATGAGTGTCAGCTTAAGCTAATGCACACAATGGCCCCAGCACTTTAAATCCAATTCCAGAACACCAGATATGCTAAAACAATCTGGAATCGAGTTTGCCGTGACTTTGATAAACGCGACCATTATCATCAGATGCTGAAGTTAGGTGAACTAATATTTCTATGGGTCCAACCGAAGAACTTATGACACATATTAGAAGAGGACGCACTCTCATGGATGAAATAGTGTTTACAGGCTACCAACTCTACAAAAGGCGACACCTGCACGTGGCTCTTGAGGGGTGTCCAGCATCTGAGCCTTTTAATTGGACGAGAAGCCATTCTTCGAGGCGACCAGGCCCGTAGGATCGAAATTCTGCGAGACGAACTGAGTGACTGCTCGAACCGTTGTAACTCGGATGCCAACCTTATGAGTACTAAAACCCAATAAGTCAATACCCACTTCCAAGTTGGTACCCCCCCTCCCCCCCTCCAGATGCTTTTACATCTCTAACCTACCACCACAGCTCTGAACACTTCACAAGCACCACTCGTTCACTCGTTCCCTCCACTTACGTATTATGACTCCCATTATCAAGTGGAAGATCCAACTTATGCAACGTATCTGGCCTATAATGCACCCCTCACACACGCCCATTGTATGGGCGTTCGAATTAAAATTTGGGCCTTTAAGGTTTTTGTGAGGCCCATCTTCGAGTACGCTACCCCAGTTTGGTACCCTCACTTATTGGGTGATATTGACGTGATAGAATCCGTTCAGCGCCGGTTTACGAAAAGCCTACGTGGCATGCGCGACCTTAGTTATTACGAACGCCTAACCCGCACGGGGCTGGACCAACTTGAATTTCGTCGCATTCAGCTTCGACTTGATTCTCACATACAAAATACTCCGTGGGTTGATTGATGTGAATCTTCCCTTTTTCGAACCCGTATTGGGAGCTATGGTTACAAGGGGTCATAACTGGAATCTTGCTTGCCAGCCTGTGCAGACTACCTGCCGCTAAACTTTTTTCCCGTAAGAGTCGTAAATGTTTGGAATGCCCTTAAGGCAACAACTGTAGACCAGCCAACGGTGCAGGGTTTTTGTCTTATGCTTAAACAGGAAAATTTGAACAAATTCCTGAAGCGTCAGTATTTACCATCGTAGTCTATTATTGTTTATAATGGTCTCTTTTCCTTTTCTCTTAGTTTGACTCGGTAACACCCTTCTGTAGTCCTTACACCTCTATGTGGAGAAATTATTATTATTATTATTAAGCCAGAGACATACAACAATGCCAGCGCTATAATCGTCCCTACTGGATCTATTGCAAGAGTTCTACCCACACATTTAGGACCTGTGACAAAGTAAACCCTGGCTCGTATCCACTCGCTCCCAGGTCCTCGATTTGCTTCAGGTTTGGTACTGCGGCAAGACCAAACACCAGCAGCAATCTGTACCACTACAGTGCCGCGCCGTAGCTGATGACCTTGATAATCGAGCAGCAAACCCACGTCGGCCTCAAGAGACAGCCAACTTTCAAGCTGCAGTCCCCAACAATTAGCTGATATAAGGGTCATGGACTTTGATCACTCTAGCCATTCTCTCTCTGCACACCCGTCATTATTCATAACGTTGTCAAAATGCCTAGTGTGGCCAAAAATTTACTGTCCACTTCACACTTGCGTAATGGTGGATTAAATTCTAATTCACGGAGTCAAGGAGTTTACGTCCAGAAGCAATCAAAACCCAATTGTTTTGTTATCCACAGTGAAAGGGACTACCACCTATTCGAAGTGCCTCTCTACATTGAACGCACATTTGATGTGCAGGGAGACACCATCAATCATGAGTTGCTCATTCTCAGGGGCAAACAACTATCGTATATGGCTACCCACCTTCGCCTTACGCATTAGAGATTCCCAAAGACTACCACTATAATGTCTAATGGTGTACTGTGTGCTCCTCCTCCTACCTTGGTTTCCAAAACCGAGCAAGAAATCACATACCCCAAAGAGGCAATGTTCACATCTTTCGCTCCAGTCCCACTTCTCCCCACAACGTTTCAACCCAAACGGAACCTAACCTAATGGCTCAACCTTTAAGTAATGTTGCTTTTTTTGGGTCACCCATTCCTGTCCCGTGTTACTGTGACACATCTCGCCACTCCTCAAACTTTTTGCTGATGGAGGCTTTGTGCTTCATGATACTTTGATGCGGGCGGATCCTGACCTAATGGCTCAATATTTAGGTGGGTCATCAATTCCTGTCTAACGCTGTGATAACATGGGACCACCAATCAATCTTTATCATTTTAAGCATTTTATCTTTAATTAGAGTCCCCTTAGTGATAATACGTTTCAGATGCAGGATAGGCACATGTCCCAGCCTACGATGTAGCAGATTAACATCAATCGTTGCATAAGCTGCCTCATCACCACCTGAGATGTCATTGTCGTGAAGACGTAACTCGCTCCTGACCGAAAAGGAAGCACTTTATTGTGACATCTGGCTCCACACTAAGATGCGAAGGAAGAGTCATCTCCGTATAGACCATAGGAGCCCTGTGTCTCACACGTACCTGTAGTCATGTGATGAATGCATTGTCAGTGACGGACCCATCATTACCTGAGGCCGCGTCCTGTTTACAATTGTAGACTTGGGAACTAGACCCTACTTTTCCCACGTTCTTCAGAGTAAGGCAGACGTGAGCCCTACCCTCATAGCCGGGATTAAGCATCGACAAGCTGAGACCGGACATATGTTAGTCAAACAAATGACTGATGGTGCATTACTGTATCAAAGCCACCTTTTTCTGCAGTTTCTGCGTTCCAGTGGAACATAGAATGATTCCACGCACATCACAGGGAAACGCTATTTGCAAGAAAAGCCATTCGGTCCTCAAAACAATATCGCATTCCCTTTTGGAAGACACTGAGCAACAAGAGTATTTCTGGGGTTACGCCTGCCTCGAGGCCACCAACTTACACAATAACCTAAACTCAAGTAGGTTAAATGACCAATTCTGACCTACACATGCGTGAAACGGTACGAATCCCAATATCACTAGGTTCAAATGTTTTGGGTTCTCACGTATGTATCCATTCACCCCGCTTGTGCATACCCAGTAAATCCGGCCTGTCACCACCCCCGAATTTAATTACGATTTGACGAAACCCGCAGAGCCTTCCGGGTTTTTGACCCTGTAACTGGTAGGCTCAATGTTTCTTTTGCTGTCAAATTCCTCGAGAAGATGAATAGCTGTCTTTATTTCCACTCGAGTGCCCTGAATGTACGAGACAGCATTCATATGCTCTTTCCACCTTTTTCCAGGGATTTGTCTGGCGACAGCACAAGCGATTCTAGTGAAGACGTGATGGCATTGCGATCTCCCTCACCTGTTGTTCCACCTGCATCGGCGCAAACCGAAGGTTCGACACCTCCCACACCAGGCTTGTCTGGGGTGGAATCGGCCTGTGGGGAACATGAGGACAAAGCAAACGATGGCAACCAGCATACCACTATTTCCAAAGAGTTTGGGTTCGATGGTGCAAAGGATCCTCGACACCTGGTTGAACCCACCGACGATGACGACGTATCGTCGGATGGAGAAACAGCCAGTAAGGAAAGTTTGCAGCCAGGTGCCCTCATAGTACTTGGCCCCCAAAACCAGATAATGTGGTGGAAGCATGTCGACAATCCGCCCGTCTAAGGGGTGTTTCACACGAACGTGAATTGTAATTCCCCAACCTGATCTTATTCACTTATTCGGCGTGTCAGAGCATAAAAACCTATAACTTCCTCAGACCCAAGGACTCTATTTTTTTTGTAATGCATTGGGGGGATTCGAGTTGGCATTCACTTGGTTTGGAGATGAGGATGCTAACCACTGGACTGTGTTTGCTTGCTTTACTCAGGGTCCCCGGGGACCCCTCACTAAGCTCGCGTTGCGCCTGGAACCTTACTTTTTACTCCATCTTGCAGGTGTACAGTATATTGTAAACTGAGTCTGAGGAAGATAACTAAACTTGAAAACTTGTAACCCTTCCTATAAGCACCAGAATAACTAAATAACCCACGTTTAAACTACTTGTTGAGTTTAGTATTTTTTTTTTTACTATTAACACTTATAACCTTCTGAATTGACGCAATTGTAAGGAAAAGTTGAGAGGGAGTATGGAGGTACTTTCCCGTACTCTCCATTGAAGCACCTTTCCCATTTAATTGTGGAATATACTTAACCCGAAACGGTTTAAATTCGTTCATTTCACAGAAATGTCTGTATCTGTCTTGTCTGTACTCATATGCTTAAGCATATGCCGACGTAGGCCTATACCGGCCAGGCCACTTTGTACCGACAAGGTTATTCCTGTACTTAACTGGTTGTATTTTTTGTAATCATGTCAGTTACAAAGTGAGTGACCCAACTACTACATTGTTCT
This sequence comes from Lithobius niger, assembly GCA_023313725.1. Lineage (NCBI taxonomy): Eukaryota > Metazoa > Arthropoda > Chilopoda > Lithobiomorpha > Lithobiidae > Lithobius > Lithobius niger. The sequence goes on along the minus strand of JAHWFP010181692.1, from coordinate 26,232 downwards.
CTTCTCTCACTCCCCTCTCTATTGCGGAATTGTTACTGAAATATATGTATTGTTCCCCCACTAGCTGGTCGTGACACATTTTGCTCCCCTACCGTATTTTAGCTCTTCTTCCTCGTTTTTTTTGCCTGTGACTGACATGTTATCTCTCAGCTCTGCTATTTTAAGAGGTGGACGTCACTTTGTCCTTTAGGGCTGAAGTCATTCTAATTCCCACTATGCCCTTTGAAAGTAAGTACGCTCAATATACACTCCATGCTTTTCTGTTGACGCACAATGTGAAAAATGATTCATCGTGATCAATGTGAACTAGTTACTTTTCTTTGGCTAGAAGCGATTATCTTGCACATCAGAAGGACCATAAATGCGTCATACCGGGAGGGAGAAGCTTTGCCTATACAGAAGAAACCAGAATAAATGCTCATTGGACTAAAACTAATTTGTTCTTCATGACTCATAAACAAATATCCATATGAATGGACCTCAACAGTGCAGAGCTTGGGCGGCTTGTGTGGGTCGCAGGTTTCCGCATCTTGCCCCGTACATTCGCTACGTTTGTGACCGTGGGGGGTGGGCGCAGTACGGGAATCGGATCCACGCTCGGCCACCCAACAAGTTACAACACGATGGTAGCAGGAACAAGTGTTATATGCAAGTCAGCATATTGTACCTCTTCAATTTTAACCTTCTTTTTCAATAGACGTCTGGAAGCCAATACAAAGTATCGAAATACCTCTTCCCATAACAGAGAGAAAAAGGGTATTTATGGAGTTTAAGCGAACCACGATAAATCGCTCAATTTCGGTACGTACCGAACTAAATCTTCATCCTCTTCTCATTTCACGTTACAAAAATGGGGGAAATGTTTTTTTTTTTTTTTTTTTTATGTAAACACGTTTTTTAGCTTTCCAAACACGTTTTTTAACCACATTAACACGGTGGGCCCGGCCGTGTAAAGCGGCGGCCATGTTCCAGGATTCAGAGTAGCACGAAAAGTTGGCATCGCGAAAACGGAAAGTAATGTTTCAAACTATGCTGTCTGCGTTTTTTATTGTTTTTTTTTTAGGTTGGTTAGGTTTGTTAGGTTAGGTAATTTCCGTCTCCTTTCATTGCGATACAAATCAGGTTTTCTGGTTACTCTGTCTCCTGCGATATGGCCGGCGCTTCAACACGATCGTAACTATCGTTTTACGTGTTTTCAATGTTTTTTTACACCTTAAAACACGTCCCCCCCCCGTTTTTTAATGTAATTTGGCAAGAGGACGATGATATGCGTCGATTAGTCAAAAAATTGATTGACTTGGAGTGGTTCGCTTAAACTCCATAATTACCAGAAAAAGAGAGCAGAGACCGAGCACACTAACTGAGAACTCGACATTGGCACGACACGACACTATCCTGGATTTCACAACAGAAGTACACTATGGGTAAGAATATCTAGACACACGCTAGTGTGTCGCGCCAAATTAGACACCAATCATCACAACAAACATCACATCAATTCAATTGTCGAGGTTGTAAACCATTGTAGCGCGGCGCCATAGCGTCAGTGTCTTACTTATATATTGAAGCATAGTTGGGCACATTTCAGGTATTCGGAAAACATAATAATGCGGTACAAAAGCTTAAATTGTGTTGAAATCAAGAGCAATGACCCACCTGACAAAAATTAACTCGTGTAGGAATGCCAGCTAAGCTGCTTTCAATGCAAAATCTGACCCTCAATAACGTTGAAATGTGTAAATAGGTAGCTAGCTACTAGCTAATTCTAGTCCGCTCATCCCCATGTTAATTTCCTTAGGATGATTATTCATCGATACCGAGATAACGGGAAGGCCTCCAGGTATGAAATTGGACAAATGGCTGCAGTACGATACGATTTGCGTATCTTTTATGGTTTGGAGCCAAGGGGTGTAACGAGGATGGCGTGGGATGGCGCGTAAGTACAAAAATATTGTTATAACCATTGTTAGTATTGTCGGCATTGTCTCTCATTGGACAGCCAAAGTTCGGACAATGACAACATGTATACTGACGTGCGTGCCTAGACACAAACTAGTGTACCACGATAAGTCTAAACAACGTTGCCAAAGAAATTGTATTCACGTCCAATTCACGAAAAATAAACCAACTCTAAAAACAAAGCAAAATAAACAAAGCCAAAAACTGGTGAAGAGGCCACCAAGTTGAGAGTGGTTCGGCCCTTCAAAGGAGTGATATCAACTCACCAAAACTAACGAAATAAAACAAATTACAACAAAATTAAAACCAAACCAAAAGCCTATAAAGAGGTGACCAAGTTGAGAATGGTTCGACCTATAGGCAAAAGGTAGTAGCAAATTGTTGAAAACCTATTTCTTGTTGATGTGCCATTTTATTACACATCTGCACGGTAGTGGAGTTGAGTCTAATACACAATTAAAAAAAAAGGACTGATATCATATCAAAAACCAAAACTGGTAAAAGGGGCCACCAAGTTCCGAATGGTTCGGCCCTTCAAAGGAGTGATATCAACACACCAAAGCATTCGCCAACTTAATCGCACCGAATAATGTAGCAATGTTCTAGTTTTCATTTAACATTCGAACTATTAAGCGATGCGATTAACTTCAGGGCGACCATACCTTCTCCGGATTCATTTTTCAAAACGTGATCGATATTTTTCAATGAAAAACGGACGTGGCCGCGCGGCACGTCGCCGTGTTTTTTGGCCGCCACGACCACTGGCCGCTCAGTGCGCGGGCGGCCTTATTGCCTATCATTATTGGGAAGCCCAATTTCGTTGCCTTGCAGATCAGAAGGGGTAGACATAGCCATGGTTTTTCGATTTTTAGGCCAAAAGACCCAAAAGACGCTTATCGAAAAACCATGACGCAGCCAATCCTCAGAGGTAATCCACCCGATCCTGCCGTGGCCACACCTCAACAGACAGAAGACTGGGGTCAGCAGAATAATGAGTGTTGGCTCTTTATAGATGAAAGAGAGTAATAAGGATGAGGTTTCATCAATCTGTGCGAGGGTGGTGGATTGCCATATACGGGACCTGTCAGAATTTATTTACTCGGCCATTTTAGGTCAAGTGTTAGAAAAAGTAAACATCGGTACAAACTAAAGGCAGAAAAAAGTTAACAATCTACTGATGAATTGGGCGAATTCACTAGTAAGCAGTAAAATATCATTCCTGGCCATTTTAGATCAAAGCAAGTGTTAGTAAAGGGGCGTCGGACGAACGTCTAACTGGAAAATCGTTTAATGGGATAATTGTCTAATAGCTGCATAAATAAGAAATCTGGAAAATCATCGAAATGGAATATCGTATAAAGGATAATCGTACAATGGATAAACGTCTAACTGGAGAATAGTATACCTGCGGTTTCTAATGCTATATGTATAGCCGCAGCAAGGCAAGGACATTAGACGATTTTCAATTATACGAATTTCCTGTTAGACGATTTTCCATTATACGAATTTCCTGTTAGACGATTTTCAATTATACGAATTTTCTGTTAGACGATTTTCTGTTTTACGAATTTCCTGTTACACGATTCCGTTATACTGTTATACATTCTTCCAATTATGCGATTTTCCCGTTAGACGATTACCCCTCGCCCCTTAATAAAAGGTAACATCAGTACAGAATAAAGTAGGAAAAAAATAATAATCCACTGATAAAACATTAATTCGACGGATCAACTAACAGTCATGCAGTAAAACATCGTTATTGCAAACGTTGATAACGTATGGAACTGTGCTCACCTTTTATGACTGCATCAGACGGCTAATGACAATATTTACTGATTGCCAACACGAAACACGAGTATTTGTAGTGCGACAACAGAATAATCAGGAAAACGTTTGCAGCATGATAAGTAATGCAACCAATACAATAAAGAAGTATTGAAAAAATGTCGATTAGATGGAGAGGCTTTTGTTCCTATTTTTTTTAAACTCATTACGCAAATTGTAGCACTTTATCGTTTTACTCAAATATACTGATTTAATACTGATTTAATTTCAAATGGTAGGGAAGTAGGCTGATGAGAAGTGTCACCTGAAGATGTTGGGTGAGTAAGAGAGCACTGAAGGTATATGAAGTTAAAATAGTTAGAAAGTTAAAATAGCTAGAAAGTTAAAATAGCTAGAAAGTTAAGATAGTTAGAAAGTTAAAATAGCTAGAAAGTTAAAATAGCTAGAAAGT
>JAHWFP010181692.1:563-21506 GCA_023313725.1 Lithobius niger | reverse complement strand
TAGGTCGAACTTCCAAATTCTTCGAGTTGTAATTAGAATATGACCGTGTTTACAATTTGCGGGTAAAATTCAACAAGTTAATTATTGAAGCCCGAATGCTAAGACCAACAATGTAGACGCACACAGTGTCGTGCCATTGTTGATCTCAGAGCGAAGGAACGTAAGTTTAAGTGGCATTAACATTTATTTATAAATGAATGTAAATGTAAATTAAAAATAAATAGTAATCTGCTCCACCTGCAATGGTGGGCAGTGCTGCGATCAGGGGGCCCAAATGGAGCGTCGGACGAACATCTAACTGGAAAATCGTCTAATGGGATAACTGTCTAATATCTGCATAAATAGAAAGTCTGGAAAATCTTCTAACCGGAATATCGTCTAATGGAAAATCATCTAAACGGAATATCGCATAATGGATAATCGTATAATGGATAAACGTCTAACTGGATTAACGTCTAACTGCGGTTTCTGATGTCACATGTATAGCCGCAGCGAGCGCGGCAGCGCGAGCGAGGCAAGGACATTAGACCATTTTCCATTATACGCATTTCTTGTTAGACGGCTTTCCGTTAGACTGTGATACGGTAGACGTTCTTCCAATTACGCGATTTTCCAGTTAGACGATTATCCCTCACCCCCTCGCTTATCTACTTTTGCCAAATTTTGCTCCTAATTTCGGGTAAGGGAGGGGGGGGTGTTTGCCACCTCAGTGGGTGTGCCACTGGAAAATCAATTGAATTACTTTTAAAGAAAAATTTTTCAGTGGTTTCTTTCTGTCGATTCGCCCTATTGACTGCTTCGCTACGAGTCAGCAAAGCCACAATGACGCCTCGTTGAAATTTTATATTATTACTATACGTCTCGTTTCTCACCGTTAATCAGTCTTTTTGCTTTGGTCCTTTGTCCTTTGCCTTTGTCCAACAGGCAAAAAAAAAAAGGGGAGGGGTGAAAGGGTAAGCCATTTACGACCTCACAAAAAAGTTTAAGACACGTACGGTATGGTTCACGTATGGTTCATTCACGATGTAAGTCACTTACTTATTTTTATGTTTTTATTTCTACGTCTGATGTGGGGGAGGGGGCGGGGATCAAGAACAGACTTCCCAAACGAAGCGACAATTTTGGCAAATGTTTTGTACCACCGATTTCACACGTAATAAATTAGGAAACAGGTTTTGGGTCCATTGCCAGTGCTGCAACTAGACTTTTTCAAGGGGGGTGCAAGAAAAATGTAGGGGCCCAAAAGACTAAAAAAATTCAGTTGCAAGGTTGAGGCCTATTTTACAGTAAGTTTTATGGGGGCGAGGGATAATCGTCTAACTGGAAAATCGCATAATTGGAAGAACGTATAACGGAAAACAGTATAACGGAATATCTTCTAACAGGAAATTCGTATAACGGAAAAGCGTTTAACTGGAAATTCGTATAACAGAATATCGTCTAATATCCCTGCCTCGCTCGCGCTACCGCGCTGGGGCGTCGGACGAACATCTAACTGGAAAATAGTTTAATGGGATAATTGTCTAAAATCTGCCTAAAAAAAAATCTGGAAAAGCATCTAAACGGAATATCGTCTAATGGAAAATCATCTAAACGAAATATCGTATAATGGATAATCGTATAATAGATAAACGTCTAACTGGATCAACGTCTAACTGCGGTTTCTGATGTTACATGTATAGCCGCAGCGAGTGCGGGAGCGCGAGCGAGGCAGGGACATTAGACGATAATCCATTTTACGAATTTCCAGTTAGACGATAATCCATTATACGAATTTCCAGTTAGACGGTTTTCCATTATACGAATTTCCTGTTAGACGATTTTTCGTTATACTGTTATACGGTATACGTTCTTCCAATTATGCGATTTTCCAGTTAGACGATTATCCCTCGCCCCACCGCACTCGCTGCGGTTATACATATAACAGCAGAAACCGCAGTTAGACGTTAATCCAGTTAGACGTTTATCCATTATACAATTATCCATTATACGATATTCCGTTTAGATGCTTTTCCAGATTTTTTATTTAGGCAGATTTTAGACAATTGTCCCATTAGACAATTTTCCAGTTAGACGTTCGTCGCACGCCCCGTCGTAAAGCATTTCGAATAGGGTGAGTGAATGTGGAGAGTTTAGAACACGCAAGCCAGAAAGTGGCTAGCAACTGCTACTGGAGCGGCGTGAAATTTTGCTATGCGTCTCATGCAAGGTGCGTTAGCCTATAGCTTCCCAGGGCAAGTGTTGCACAGACGCCGGGAAAAAAAACACCCGTTGACCCATGACCCATTTTGCAGCCCAATTCTTTCGACACGTCAATGAAAAGACGTATTATTGTAGACATGCACGCAAGTAAACAACTCCTTATTGTTAAGAAAGTGTTGGCAGAGGCCAAGTAACGCTTGTTGTTAGCTGAAAACGGATAGCCGTCCTGTTAGAAGTCTTAGTAAAAGTTATTGCGCCTTTATTTGTGTTATTTCCCAGCTGCTGAATAGCCCTGTAATGTATTATGACAAAATTGACAAGCGGGCATGCAGACTGAAGGCGGGGCCCCCCCCCAGTAGCCTAGTGTGTTTACCGTTACTATTTTTTTTTTTTAGTTGTAATCGTATTGCAAGGTTGAGAGAATGTGTGCAACGAAGCTCTTTTGGCCCTATTGCACGTTTTACACATAAGCCAAAAGTGTACCTTGCATGCACCTTGCATGGAGAACGAGGTTATGACTTGATTACTCGATGATAACAGCAAATTCTTCTCTACGTGGCCCAAGTTTAATAGGCTTTCTCGACGTAACTAAATGAAATAATAACATTTGATTGTTGCCTAAGGATAACATGCAGCCACAAAAAGTAAGTAATTTCGTCAACGAAATACTCTCACCACCGTATTACATGGATGAAGAGGCTTACTCTCGAATCAAATTTTATGTTACGAAATTAAAAGGGCAGTTAAAAAATATTATGCCTAAAAGCTGCAATTAGGCCTAAAGTCATGTGCCACGGCAACGTCATATTGCTACGAGTCGCTGCTGGCTTCATCAACAACACTAAATTATTATGTCTCTGCCATCACTTTGCTCGCTACCACTGATCTGTGTACGCGGCACGTTTGGCAATGACAAACAATGTAACTGTGTGACGGGAGGCACATCATGTTGCATAAATGCGTAGGCCTTCAATCTTACCCAAGTCTCCGTTAGCTGCTGCATACGAAATTAAATCGGCAGGTAAAAATTAGATCTAAAACCTGACAATTGCACCTAAATTCTAAAATAGGCCTAAGAGGTAACACATTTTTAACCGGCAATTGTGATGGCTATTGCTTTCAGGTTATATAATCGGGATCGCTGTTGCAGTGCGTGATAGCGGTGTAAGCCTCAAAACATTCGAAAGTGGCGGAAGTGTACAGAAAACGTATTTTGACTGAGTAGTCGCTGCAACCGCTTGTTAATTCGTTGCATATACTTTGTCTACGTTCAAAATTTGAAAGCAATCCGAGAATAATGAGTATAATTTAGTCTAGACCCACCTGGAAAATGAAATCTCCACGCCACTGCACTGACCAATTGAACTAAAAAGTCGAATAAGTCTTTTTGACGGTTAGTGCAAAAAGTAGTACGTTATAAAATGAATTCTTTTGAACCAACCTAAGCCATTGAAGATAGTCTCGGAGATAGTCTTTATAGTCTCGGAGATGGATGAGTAAATCAGCCGTCTATTTCTGCATCTTGGAAGAATAATATTTAGCGTTCATAACAAACTTGGCATTCCCTTTATCAGCGCTAATGACCGAGCTGTCGACGCGCCATTAAACCTCAATCCCCCCCTTTATCAGCTTTTCAAAAAAAAAGAAAGAATGATGTCCGTATTGGACTTCAGTGATTTAAAGGATTTTTTGATGTTATATTTTTAGGTTTTTGTTTGTGTGTGTTTTTTTTTTATCAAATATTTGTTTCTTTTTTAAAGGAAAATATAAAATGTTCATATACAAGAACAAGGTAAATTATTGAGCATACTTTGGTACCAACACAACAGCATCTAGTGGCAAGATTGGGTACTAAAATTGGTAAATATTAAATTCCTTCTTTGTATTGTATAGAATGCAGCTGCAAAGGATTTTTTTTAATTGTTCTTGTTTTATTTGAAAGAGTTAACTAAACCCTTAGCATGTTAACGTTTGCTAGTATGCCAGTGAATCACCTTTTTAGAACAATGTATTCACAATTTGTCACAAGCATGAATCTACTTCTGGATGACAATATATCGCACGCAAATGGCAACACACTAGTGTGTGTCTAAATAAAACATTGCAGCCCAATTTTACCTTTAGGCCTATATTACTGACGTGGCACAGCTGCACGCGCCTAAAGTTAGTAACATGACGACTATCAGGTGTCTTAGAATGAATCGCTAGTAAATTACCAATTGTGCCTAAAGAACTCTTTTCACTGGATTTATGGTTCATTTGACGAGACGCATAATGAAAGTTTAATGAAAAGCGTTATAGCACAATATATACAGCCAGCCGAGATACGAGTCATTCCATTCCCAACTCTACACCGACTTAGAAGAAAGAACAGAAAGAACAGAAATGATCAAAAATTGATCATGGTCAGCCATGGTTAAACACGGGTAGTTCAAGGGAAACATGGTTAAACCATGGGCGGTCCCAATTTACACTTGGTTAAACCTCGTTCAAAACCATGGTCACTAGTTACCATGGTAACAGGACACTTTCACCATGTTTTAATCTTTGGATAACAATGGTTGGTCCCAATTTACCATTGGTTTAACAATGGCAAACCATGATCATAAACAGTGGTTTAACCTTGGAACATTTTTGCTGGGGAAGGATATCGAAATTTTTTTCCTAAAAGTATATAGACTCAAGGAAAACATGGCATTGGTTCTCATAAGCGCCCTCGTTGTTAATTACGGGCTGCGTCACTTCTTTTTTTAGTTCTATAAATAAATTAACAAAAATGTAGCGCGCGCGTCAAATCGCGGAAATGTTCCTTCTTTTTCACTTTACTTTTGGGTATTATTAAACGTGCCGGTCTGTTGCTAACAGCAGCATGTTGTACAGCACTGCGCTGGCTGTAGACAGTTACACACGCAATTAACCCATGACCACCTGGAAAAACTTTCAGACACTTTTTATGGGACTTTGGTCGGTTCTCGGTTTCGAACCGGCATCTCTTGTTTTGGACCGACGATTCTGACCACTGGGCTGTGCTTGCTCGCTTTGCTCGGGGTCCCTGCAGGGGCTCCCTCACAAAGCTCGCGCTGGGACTTATTTTTTCGCTGTTATACGTTCGAATCTAGGCGGCTACGGGTTAGGGCTCACCTGTAGGCCTACTTGTGAACTTGACTCGTACTACCAACTCCCACATATTAACATCCTTGATTTCAGTTGTACTCTGTTATAGGCTAGTTAAACGAACGTATATAAGGAACACGTCTGTTATAATTTAATAACACGAAAATGACTGGTTCTGTGATTTTGAATCTTTTATCTTCTTACTATTTTATTTTTTTTTTTGGTAGTATGTATATTTTATTCGACAGTTTGGTCCACAGTCTACACATTAAAACCTTGAAATTCTGTCACGTTTCAGGTCTACAAAAGGCTGCACCAAAATATGCGGTTTTCACGATATTTCATCGCACTTTGTAAGGAAGCTTTACAAAAGAATAGAAAATATACCAAAAATAAAAAATAAAAATTGGCGCCCTCCATCAGACGTTAAAAGGTTAATTAAATAAAAATTAAAACGAAAACTAAGGTATTTATTTGTTGCAGCCTTATTACGTTTACCCTTAAATTGTTTTAAATAAATTAATACTCGTGTAGATGAACTGAATCTTATTCCAAATACAGGAACCCAAAATAATTGTAAGGAGTGGGGGAGAGAGTGGCAGAGAGAAATTCCGGTCACAGGAGAGCTGGCCTATAGAAAAGGTCTGAATAGATCCTACAGCTACTGAAGTATCATGGCAGTCTCATTCTTCTTGACTATAATAGGTCTGACTGAAACTATTTGCAAGATGTCCTTTCCAGCGTCTGAGCATTTCCAGGAACCCAGGTTTGCACTCAGAGAGGATAAGCTCTCACACCATTCAGCCACCGTGTCTACCAGTTAAGACTGTAAAAGTAAAACATTACGCAATATATTTAAAATATATTTAAATCAATATTAGACATATCATCAGCCGACTTTTAGACTATTATTTTTCAAGTCACATAAGTCGTAGTCGGTCATGGTATTCGATCTATAGCGTCTACTCGGCTTGGGGTAGCCAACCACTCTGAGCTCTAAGCTGTGTTTACTGACGTTGTTAGGGTGTCGCAGAGATCCCCTCACAACAACTACAGTCTGCATTGGGACTTACTATAATGCAGCATCGATCTAAAACTGTGACAGTTATATAGTTGTTGGCAATCAGAAAACTAACATAGGTCATCTCAAGGCAAGATGGTATTATTATCGTTTCCATCTCAAGCTTCTCGAAATATACTCATCCTGTCTCACTAAACAAAACCATTAGAATAAACTACGTATGATAACCAAAAAAAGACTCCTTTAACCTATTTCGACAAACTCTAAAATTAGATTTGTGTTTTTAGCTTTAAAGTGTCCGCGGCCTATCTTGAGTTCGCCCCAGAACGACACAGATAATCAATCGTATGTTTTTGGTAGCAGAGTGCCTTGTTGATAGCCAAGATGGTTACAAAAACAATGGCGGCCGTCAATTAAAGCCGTCCATTCCAGGAAGATGTACCCGCTCACAAAATACCTGCAGGATTCAAGATAGGCCGCGGACACAGTAAGTTTTTATTTAATTGGAAATCGGGCTGTCATACGTCGGAGAATTGGTCCAGTTACGTGAATCCTTCCATAAACCAACTGAAGTCTCATAACAGCCCATTGTTCGTATAGCAGTGAAATGGGAGTAAGCACTAGGTTTGAGTAGTAAATTGCGAAAAGCCAGAACAACCCCCAAGAAAACACCTAAAATGTAATTATTCAAATATAATTGTGCTTTGATTCAATCATAGAAAGTTTGTTAGGTCAAAGTGAAATAATTAAAAGTCCGTAGGATTAGTCAAACAAGACGAAGCAAATAAAAGTAAAAATCGTAAAAATAATTTTTGGACCTAAGAAGAAATATAGAATCTGTCAGTAGAAAGACGTCGCTACCTCCCTGGACGCGAATATATCCATCACTTCCAACCTGCATTCGGAAGGAGGCACAGTCCTCCAACTGACTGTTTCTGTGCTGAATAAGGTGAAAAAATTATGATTTTAAGTTGTTTTTTTTTTGTTAATTTTAGTTGATATTGTTTGCGTTATTTTGTTTTGGCCGCTTCAATGGAGTTTAATTGTTTTTATTATTACCTATGCAGATTGCTCGTTTCTATATTCCAAAACGAAGCCGCTACAGCAATTATCAAAACTTTGTATTTTAATGAGGGGTTTTTATTTTGGATTGTTTTGTCTTTTCACACTTCGAAGCAGTCTAATTTTCTTTTTACTTGATTTTACGATTGATACGATTTTTAAATTCGTCCATCCGGTCAGAAAGTAAGTCTAAATTGATCTAAGATTGACTTAAAACTGACCTCTTTCGAACCTAAGCTGAGCTCCAGGCAACGCTACCAACGCTTTTCACCACAAATCACTAAGGATTTTATCACAAATCGAGCCCACTTGGCTTTTCGTTCTCGTATGCTTTTCACCTGTAAGGATAGTGGATATAAATTCTAAAAAGGTTACTTTTAGGTTTTATGGCAACGTAAGGTGACCTAACAAAAGTGACCTTACTAAATGAAAAAGAGATCTATTTAGGCCTACACATCTTTCCTAACTCGTTTTATTTTTGTTTTTGGATGACCAGCACCATGTTTAAGAAAGGCCTAGTTGTGTTGTTGGTGGTTTCCATGGCTCTGTTTGCTGTTGCTGGGGCTGTATCCATACCGGAAGGAAATAACGACAACAAAGCAGCGAACACAGGTAGGTACAAGGGTAAGTTAAACGGAAAAATGTTTGCATTTCGTATCATGCCATGCAACTCCCACTGATTTTACTTGTAATTATGCTGCGTGTCGTGCCGTGCCACAACGTACTGTGCCGATGCATGAACAGTATGTAAAGGTAAGAAAGTTTACAAATGGCACAAAAGGTTGCTGAATGGCACAAAAGGGTACAGATGGCACAAAAGGGTACGAAAATGCCTCCCCCCCCCCCCGACGAGAGAGCTTGATGGACAGCAGATGGAGTGGCCAGTCACGTGGTTGCCAACGATAATCGTCCTTACTTGCAAACGAACAAGTTTGTTTATATGTTGATTATAGTTTACGGCCAGTTCAAAGACGGGTTAATTTATTTAAGAATACAATTAAAATGACCTCGTGATCATTATTTTAGTAAGTTTGCACTTGTTTTCGCCTCCCCTCCCCCCACTCCACATCATCCTAATATTTTAAACAAGGGGCTACAGCGACTATCTAGTCGCATTGGTCTTCTGTACAGTTCCACCACTTCAATTTTGAGACGCACACCTCTATCATGCACTACAATATAGCTATCTCTATTATATAATCTAAAAACAGTAACCATCAGAATTGCCCGTTAAAAATGTGTTAGCTTTTAAGCTTATTTTACGTTTTAGGCATAATTGTCAGCGTTTAGGCCTAATTTACAACTTTAATTTCATAAGTAGCAACTAACGGAGATTTGGATTGTATACAGTAAGCCTATTAATTTTTGCAACACGGTATGCCTCTGCGCAAACAATTATACGACAGGACCGGGAATATATCCACTCATTATTTGATTCAATGTCAAGCCATGGTCCAAGCCAAAGATGGCTGGTCGTAATACTAAATTTTATTAAAATAAGATTTGATCAACTGGAAAAAAAACTACTGCATTTTTATTTATACCTACATCATCGCTCCCGTCGTGAAACAAAGTGAATGGTCAATGAAAAAAAATGGAAAAAATTACAATTGACAACGTAAAATTACTAGATAGATGTGCACAGCCAGTCATCAGAGCTGTAGTAAGCAGTGATTTAATCCTGCAGGCGCGGGCAAGAGCGACACTCTGGCTCCTATTTTCGAAAGGCAGTAGTGACAGGAGCAGACGCATGCGGATTTCTTTCGTTAGTTATGCTTACAGATGGTCGTAGCATCTACTGTTATACGAACCAGGGACGTGCACAAGCCCCCGAGAGGGCAGAGGCAAACTTACTTTTTTCTGGGGAATTTTATTTTTTTTTAACCTCTTTTTACCTCCTTTATGTGGGATTTTAACCATTCTACGCCTCTTTGCACCACTTTCGTAGCAGTTATTGTCTTTTTTGGCGTTATTTAGGCTCTTTTACACCACCGCTCCCATAAAAAGGGCACCTTGCCATGAGGGCAGGGGCTCGATCCCCCCCCCCCCCCCACCCTGTACGCACGTCCCTGATACGAACTACTCAGTTCACAATGGAAACAAATTTGACTTCGTATAGCCAAACTGCTACTCAGGAAAGCAGCGGAACTCACTAAAACGAAACTAAGCTCCCTGTAAGCCTATTAATTGTTGACTTAAATCCGTATAAAGCAAACGTTAACTAGCGGGTTGGGAGATAACATCCATCAGGTTCAGGTTCAACTCTCTACGCAGGAGTTTAAAAATCTAAATATATTTTAGTGATTATTGTTTGGGAGCTGTGCCGTCCCCCCTCTCACTCTTCTTTTACTATAGCCACAGCCTAACAGGGTATCATATATATAAGATCGCTAAATCGGCTTCCGGTACAACTTCCGGTCCACTGACAGAAATTCCAGAAAAGCAGTAATAAAAATAGTCAGACCGTGAAAGTAGATGCTACGTTAAAGGTTAGTGTATAGGTTGAATTTAGGTATTCATTAACACTTTATCAGCAGCAGAAGTATATGTAAGATCGTTAAATCAGTTGGGCACGTGACACCAACTTCCGTACAATGGGTGCAACTTCCGGTCCGTCTTCCGGTTCACTCACACAACCCAAAAACCAGTAATAAAAATAATCACGTTACCGTGAAAGTTGTTAATACGTCAAAAATTCGGTCAGGCTCATACGTTTGTTGTGTTGGTTGAATTTAGGCGTTTGTTTAAAACTGTAACAGCAGGCGAGGGTTCACGGTCAGTTCCGGCAAGGCCATGGACAGACCGCGCCATCTATTACCAACATAGAAAACCATGAATCAAGAAAGCAACGACGCCTCGCTCCACTCCAGGCCGGTCAGCTTGCTTCTGTTTAGTGACAGACACGCTAGGAGTCGTTCAGTACCGTACAGATTGAGAACCCAAAGGAATTTGTATCTGAACTAAGTGAATGCGTGAAAAGCCCTCAATATGCGCTAGATCTCCCAGTTTGATCGATGCCTTTACGTGTTTAAAGTTTAAAGCATAAATTTTGTTCAGATACCAATCCTCTTTGGTTCTCATGCCGTCACTAACTATAATGCCGGAAGAGCATGAAGCTGACAGGCCTGGAGTGGAGCGAGGAACGCAGCTACTATCTCAGCTTGCCTTGCACGAAAGGCAGGGCAGGGCCTCAATGGGCAGGGCGCAGCAGCGCGTACGATGATAACGTGGAAGTTCGGACGAATGATTGGGAATGATCACTGTTAAGGTGGAAGAATATAATGGAAGTGATCATTACATAGAGGCAAAAGCAAATTATGGAAAAATTGTTGTCTGGTTTTATATACTTTTGATAGAGGGAACCATTAGCAGTGGAGATGGGCCGTGGGAGGGGGTCCGCTAATACAAGAGATCAGGCAAAACAATAACAAAAGTAATAACAAACGCAGGGTGGGATATTTCAGTGCCAAAAAATAGTAGGGATGAACGAACGGCGGGGATGGGATTTTAGAAGTTTTAGTAAAAAAAAAAAAAAAAAATAAGGGTGAGCATCAGGATGGGTGAGCGTTAGGATGGGGTTCATTTCGAACTGAGTATGGAAGTAAAATGGGTTGGGGGTAGAGATGAGTGGCAGTAGTGGCGCAATAAAATCTGTGTTCGAAATTTTGATGACCCTATTCTTTTCACACAAAAGGCTTGTCCCCAAAAGGTTTTCAGTAGTTCCCCAGCGAAAACATTAGTGCTTTCCTAGCTTTCCTATAGGTTGAGCCCGGCCGCTGCTTCCCCCCCCCCCACCCCCCTTCCTCCTGCGCTTTGGCGCCATGCCTGGGTGAGAATGGAGGGAATTTTTGAAATTTCTGTTCAAAAAAAATTGTAGGGACAAGCTACCGGGGGGGGGGGGGTGTAAATTTTCAGTGCAAAAAAACTGACACGGACAAAAGTGACAAGGAATTTTTTAATTTCAGTACAAGAAATAAAAAAAAAAGTAGGGATGACGACTGGGGCTGGAGGGTGGGGGAATTTTCAAAGTTTCAGTACAAAATACACAAAAACGTAAGGAAGAGTGTCCAGGGATGGGATAGGGCATATATCTGAGGGGGGGAGGGGGGGGGGAAACTGTCTGAAGATACGTTACAAAAAAGAGTGGAGAGATCAGTGGTGCGGAGAGGGAGGGCAGAAGTAGCAATGGATGGTAGCTGCCCTGAGGTTAATTGGGGGAGGGGAAGTTGCCCTGTTCCCATCCCCAGAGATAAATCTCCCTTCCCCCAATATATCACCTCCTCATCTCTGGCCACTCTCTATTTTTTCATCCATTTTGTTATAAATCTTGACAATTTGTCTTCAAAGGGAGGCCCAAATATTTGTTTCACCCCATGCAATACCTCAGACGCTCATTCCTCATCTGTTCCTCCCTAATTTTTTCATGACTGTGAATTACTCCTTCAGTGTAGTGTTATGTTTGCTGAAACCATTTTTACATCGTCAGTTTGGCCTAGGCTTTTCGTATGATTGATATTCGACAATCACTTCGACAATCATGCGCAATCATTTCTACAATCATTTCTATGATCTGTGCCTAAACATGCCGCTAAAAAAGTAAACAAAACTTCAGTGGTGCCTATTTTCGACCAGTTGTTGCGAGCAGAATGATGGCACGGAAGATGGGGGGAAAACAATGGGGGAAGCTTTTCAAGACAGCATGTTTCTCGAGAGTGTCTTGAGCCTTATTTATTTCCACCAGCATGAACATGGTTGGTAGAATAAAAAAGAGATGAGTATTACAAAAGAGGGATCATTAGCCGTCGTGGGGGGGGGGGGGGGGTTAGTATTTGAGTCACAATAAGTGTTGATATTTTCGCCAACATGAACTTTGAGTGATAGAAGTATAGAAGTGATCATCAGAAAGAGAGTATCATTTAGCAGTGGGGGAGGGGGATCTGAGTCACAGGATGCGCTGCCTGAGTGAGTGAGCGAAGCGAACGAAAATCAGCGTTTGTTAGCCGGTATGCGCAACAATTTGAAAAAAACTTATTTCGGTCGAACATGGACGCACACATTAGCTACCATAGCTAACCAGTGTTGCAAATCGTGCATTCAACACCACCCGTGCATAGCACGGGCTTCAGCTAGTAGGAGATAAAATCCATCAGCTTCCTGCTCAACACTTTGAGAAGGAATTACAAATCTAAAAATATCTTACAAGATTGTTGTTTGGGAGCTTACTTTCTCCCCTCTGACCCTACTTTTGCTAACCATAGATCCAACTTTAATTTGTTTATCTCTACACCACTGATAGTAAGGGGGGGGGGAGAGAAAAGGGCCAAAATTGTCCCGGACCTCACCTGGCAGGCGGTTTTGCTCCTACTCAGTGGGGGTTAAAAAAAAGGAACTCCTCCAACCGTGAAGCCTCCTCCCCCCCCCCCATAGTATTCAAAGTATTACCAGTATGTAAAAAAAAAAACCCTCCCCTTCCCGCAATAATTCCACCAGGATGAATTTGGATACACGATTTGGAGTAGATCTGTTCCGCTCACGATTAAGCATCGACTTCACATTTTCCTTATTGTTGAAATGCATTAACTCGTACGCCTTCAACGTATAACAGCGAAAAACACGAGCACGAGCTTTATGAGGGGGCCCCGGGGACCCCGAGCAAAGCGAGCAACACAGTCCAGTGGTCAGCATCGTCGGCTCCCCCCAAACCAAAAGAATACCGGTTCGAATCCGAGAACCGACCCGAGTACCATGACTCTAAAAAAAGGGGTCTGAGAGTTTTTTCAGGTGGTTATGGTTTAATAATGGTAATTGTGGACGTTTTTAAAGCAGGAAAGTCTCACATATAGACTCATCTCCCGCCATTTTTTTTCCTGAAACGTCTCGTTTAGTCTTGGAATTCCTTACCCGAGTATGTCATCTCCGTGCCTTCACTGATCTACTTGTAGCCTGGGCTTGATATGTGGATGCAGTCATCTCCTGTTTGGTCGGGGTATGGGGTAGGTGCTTTTAAGCCATGGGCTTAATTAACGTTGTCACACACTATTCGATTCTATTCAGTAGGTCTAGGTAGGACTTTGCCAGTGTCCCCTTTCCAATTATTGATCGTGGGACTTTCTATCAAGTGGGGGCACTACCCTCCCAGCCTTTATATGACCACAACTGAAATTATGCTTGAACTTTTATTTTTTTAAATAATATCAGTGTTGTTAATTTATTATTCTTCTCAGAAAAATTGTCTGATTTAATTAGTTTCTTTATTATTTTATAACTCTAATTTTCTTTTTAACTTGCAGGAGGTAACAAGAACGAGGAGGTTAAAGGTGGAATTGCCAGCGGAACTAAAGGGGGTTTCAATTTTTTTTGTCACATAAACCCATCTTTTTGTGACCTTTTTCCTTTTTTCAAAGGTTCCTCAAAAAATTGAAGGATTGTAATTTAAAGTGGCATTGAATGAAAGAATAAAAAAAAGCTTTTTTTAAAGCTACTTATGTTTCGCTAAGAGGATTCGTCTTCTGTTTACTATTTATTCTGTTCCATGTTCAAGGGAATTAATAATAAGGAAAAATATTTTCGTAAAAAGACATACCAAATTTTCGCCAAAGAGGCAGTAATACTGCTTGATTTTAATTTTCGCCAAACTGCCTAAAACCAAGTTTCGTTACCAGAAATTCTTTTCCTAGTTTTCTGATTTTTCTGATGACATTGACTTTATTTTTTCCCTAAGGCTCTGTTTGCCCTATAGTCATATAAAAAAAAAACCCTCCTTCACAAAGCCATTTAACATCCTTTTGAATTGTTTGACTAAGCTGGGTGGATTAGTTTTTTTTTTATGAGCTGCCAAAGAATTACCAACAGATTTGTGTGTTAATTAGTGTACGAATCTGTTAGTAGTTCTTTGGCAGTTTATAACACAAAAACTAATTCACCCAGATTAGTAAAAAAAAATTCAGGAGGATGTTGAATGGCTTTGTGAAGGACGGTTTCATTTTTTATGTGCCTAGGGCAAACAGAGCCTTAAGGGGAAAAAAGTCAAATTCTTCAGAAATATCCGAAAAAAGAGAAAAGAATTTCTGGTAACGTATTTCCAGATATCTTTAAATGAAGTTGAGATATCTGTAAATACGTGTCATTTATTGATATCAATAATTCAATTACTGATACCTGCAATTACCGACATCTAGTGGAGAAAATTGTAACCAACACCAGAAAAGGAATGCGTGCTACCCTTTCCCTGCAAACATTCCTCTTAAGCATTGCCTCAAGCACAGAAGGGGCTGTATTCTCTGTCGACAACTTCCGGCCCACTCTCTACAATCGCGGGCTGGCGCTAATCCTTTAATAACTTTTCGTTGGTGGGGGTCGGGGGACAACCTGCTACCTACTAGAGACTAGACTAGCCTGGTAGCATTATGTTAACATAAAACTATAGAAAAATACAAAGAGCATGTAAACAGGGCACTAGTCTGGGTTCAGACGATGTCTCACTCTCACCACGTGAACACTATCCAGACGAGGCGAGGCGAAAGCTGTGTTCGGCTTCCCTGTCGTGCAAAAAACAGCGTCTGAACCCAGACTAACAGGGCACATGCGATTGTAATGGAAGGAATGGCTGGCGTTCAGTACGAACGAAGACGGATCGAGCAGCTCAAGCCCAATTTATTGCGACATTGAGATTCGACACATGGAAATAACATAAGATATGATAGACGGGATTGAAAGTTACTTTATTCTGAATATGAACTCTCAAGAAAAAATGTAGGGTGGTAGTCTCCTGACAAACCACCTGCAAAATACTTTCTAGATGAAATGTTACCCAACCGAAGTCCAGCTTAAGTAGGCCCTAAAAAAATGTAATTTCTAGCCAGTTTTATTTTTGCCAGGGTCTGGACTTTTAACCCACCGTTGTAGAATATTGTTAGTAAAAATAAAACTCGCGTCACACGATTTAGGAAGCCTGTAATAACGAAGCGAATTTATTATTACAAACAAAAACGTCAAGTGTGCCGTAAAAAAAGAGGTTATATGATTGAAGTTTCATTTTACTTGTTAAAATGTACACGGATAAAAATTGATGATTTTTAATTGAAATAATCAAATGTACAATTCAGAAAATTGGATCTGTTTAAGTGCTGTTGTGCTTTACGTAACGTATATGATTGGTAAAGCACAACAACACTTACACAGATGCAATTTTCTGAATTGTACATTCACCAATTTTTATCCGTGTACATTTTAACAAGTAAAATGAAACTTCAATCATATAACCCCTTTTTTTACGGCACACTTGACGTTTTTGTTTGTAATCCGTGTACCTTTTTACGGCTATGGTGTCGCGCTATAAAAGTTTATGCAGCAGTCGATTGTTGCATGCACGAAGAATGTATCTGGAGTTTGCTGAGTGCCATTGTTCCCTAAATACAATGGTTAAAACAATAGGAGAATAGAACAGACACTTGTGTCGTCGAGTCGTGTTGTGTTGTGCTCCGAGATTTTTCATCCTGAACGTGATTGGGGACCGTTTTATCCGAAGCTTGGACCAAGTCCGTTAAATGAACATGTTGTGCATCTGCTGTGACCGTTTTAGCCAGGGTGAGTGCGTTGTGTGAGTGTGGGAAGTGTTTTTCTTCGTAGTGCGTGAATCGAGGAGTGGCCGGATTGGCGACGCCATATTGGATCATTTCTCTTGGTGCTGGTTCGCGTCCTGGTTCAGCCTAAATTTTTTTTTTTTGGCGAATCCAAATTGAATACTGGAAGTGTGTTGCGATCTTTTTAAGGTTTTTTAACTTTCAAATTTTTTTAACTTGGTTTATGATGGAGAAGTTCCTACATAAGACAGCCTGTGATCACAAAGCTATGAATGAGCGACGAAAAACTTTGTACTTTGATTCACATGAATCCCCAATAAATGTAGGCCATACCATTCAGAGTACACCACACAAGGATTCAACAGGAATTCTGGCTCTAAACGATAGCCAGAAAAGCGAAAATGACCTTCCAAATATCCCCGCCCTCCATGATCTTTCACTCAAGCTACTTAATCGTCTGGATGACGTCAGCCTAGAGAAAGATCTGGATTTGGGCGAAATAAATGCAAACGTTGCTGTCATCCCGGACCAATTTGCACGTGAACTGGATGGAAAATTTGAAGTATTTACAAATATTTTCGAACAGTGGACTGGAAAATTTTTCAAAAGTCAGCAGAAAATCCTTGAAGCCCAAGCAGATCTTTTTTTAAGATTTGAGTCACGGTTGGCTGGGGTTGAGGAAGCCATCTTTAGAAGACTGTTTACCACATTAGAAAAAAATAAGGGCGACACCAATGAAGACAACTCGGATGACCCGCACGAATGGAGGGGCAAACATAATTGTGAAATTAAAAATTTCATCTTCTGGAAATTTCGAAATCTTAACTGCCCATTAGGACCGAGACAAAGTTGGAAAAGAAGATGAGATTTTGGTCCCAGTTCAAAGCTTTCCTACCCCCCTCCATAACAACGTAACAACACGAAGAAGAAGACCAGTTAATAAAAAGATGAAAAAAAATAATTATTGCACCGCAGAACATTTTACCTCCCATTTCTTCTAACGAAGAACAATCGACACAAAACAGCAGCTTAGCTAGCGACCAAATGGAAAATGTGACAGCTCTGTGTAACGCTCAAAACCACCTTAGGAGTGCTGACCAGTCTTTAGGTAACCAGGTACCTGAGAATGATGCCCCATCGGAAATAGATTCCAGGCCAGTCGATCTTAATGAATTGTTGTCATTGTGGGGCGACCATACCACTATTGTTGGAGACTGCCATGTGCGACATCTTAAGGGGGAAAATCACCCGAAGTCGAAGACATGGACTTATCCTGGCCTGAAACTCAAAGATCTTGCAAACAAACTACAGCACATTTTGGCAGATGCAGAAAGTGTGAGATCATTAATAGTCTGCGCTGGAACAAACAGCATCAACGAAGAACCAGCAAATAGAATTGTCATGCATTTGCATAATTTTGCATCTTCTTTCCGGGTGAAATGTCCGAATGCCAAAATTTCATTCATTGGCCAATTCCCACGCTTTGGAAGTTCTCAAAGAGAGGTGGACATGAAGATTGTGCATACAAACTTGTTGCTTCGTCAAATGTGTGTTGAAACCAATTTCTCCTTCATCTCCATTGACAGCCAGATTTGCTCCGACCACTCCCTACTGGCAAGGGATTCAATTCACCTAACATCCAGAGGAAAGTCGGCACTACAACGCGAAATTTTAAATGTACATGGACCGTTGGAAAACTTTCCGATCTAACTGGGGATAGCCCCACGTTTACACATCTGCCTTCAGTAGAGCCTAGAAATCTTCTCTGCATTTTAATTAATGCGCGTAGTATTATCAGGAATATTGGTTGTTTTAAGGCCCTTGTCCATCTTAACACTTATGATATTATTTTCGTGGTCGAATCCTGGCTTAACCCATCGTTTACGGATGCTATGCTTGGTGGATCCACTGATTACGCGGTAATTAGGCGAGATCGGGACAGTCGGGGCGGTGGACTCCTGATACTTCACAGAGCTATTATCCCTATCGCAGTTTCTGCAGTGAGCACGGTGGCTGAAGGTGTTGTCGTTACCCTTCCCTGTAACAAAATTACATTCATCCTTTGTTATTTACCTAATAGCTACGTGGATTCTGAAATCCTTAACCTATGTTCTTTCATTGAAGGTTCCTTGAATCCTAGTCATTCAAATATTTTACTTGGCGACTTTAACCTTTCAACAGTTGATTGGGATCGAAATATTGCCATGAATAAACATCACAGGTATTTTCTCGATCTCATTGCACCCCACGGACTGAACCAATTGGTTGATCAGCCAACGAGGGGAACGAACATCTTGGATCTTATATTTACTCATGACGAGCGTCTGATTTTTGATGTGTGTGTTGGTGCACACTTCGGTAATAGTGACCATTGTGTTGTTTATTTTACTGTAAACCTTTCTGGTACGGCTTCTGGAGGATCCATTGGGAGAAAGATGGCCATAGGGAAGGGAAAACTTGATTTCGTCAAACTTAAGTCCTCCCTCTCTGCAGTGGACTGGGATAATCTTATTTTTCTCCCTCACCAAGGCATTGAACAGGCTTGGACTTGCTTCCATAGTATCCTGACTGGCCATATCGCCTTCAACAGAGTAAATTCACGTTCTCCTAAAAATATACATCAAGATTATGTCCCTCGCCATATCAATAAACTACGCATCAGAAAGCTCAAGCTCTGGCGACGCTTCAAACACAACCCTAGCCCTGTTGCGTTGTTAAATTACAACACTGCAAGAAAGCAGTATTCTGATTCTACAGAAGCTTGGCACCGGGAGAAAGAATCGGCAGTGATCAAAGAGGGAAATTTGTCCTCCTTACTTAAATACTTTCGTAGGTCAACTGATTCCTCTCGAGCTCTTCCCCCACTTAAAGTGGATGACTGTTACATTACTGAGAATACTGGAAAGGCCGATGCCCTCAGTTCTACATTTGGTTCGAACACTATCATTGATAATGGTGAACTTAGTATCCCCTCTGACGACACTACAGTATTTGAATCTTTGTGTAACTCAGTGAAATTCCCTCAGAACACCGTCCTCTCTGCTTTGAACAAGATTAAACCAAGCAAGTCATGTGGACCAGATGGTTTCTCGGCTTTTCTTCTAAGGAAACTGGCTCTTGAAATAAGCTATCCCCTCTCCAGGCTCTTTTCAATTTCTTTTGAGCAGAGTACCCTCCCAGTAGTCTGTAGCCAGGCACACGTGGTTCCTATCTTTAAGAAGGGGTCCCCTTCCGACCCCTCAAACTACAGACGTATTGCCCTTACTTGTGTTGCTTGTAAACTTATGGAAACTGTTATTCGCGACGTTTTGGTTTCTTTTCTTAGGAACCATTCTATTATTCGTCATGATCAGTTTGGGTTTCTCCCCGGAAGATCAGCAACTCACCAATTGCTTTTAGTTCTTGATCGTTGGACAAGTGCACTCGATGTTGGTGTCCCATCAGACACCATTTATTTTGATTTTAAAAAGGCCTTCGAGTCTGTCATTCACCGAAAGCTTCTTCTCAAGATTACTTGTTGCGGCATCTCTGGAAAAATTAAGGACTGGTTATCAGCCTTCCTTCGAAACAGGTCCCAGAGGGTAGTGGTAGACCAAAGCTTTTCTTCCTGGACAACTGTTCCATGTGGGGTCCCCCAGGGATCTGTCCTGGGTCCCCTCCTGTTTGTTATTTACATTAATGATTTAACATTTAGGAATCCGAATACTTTTGGCTTTAAATTTGCTGACGACTTGAAGGTTGGGGGCGAAAATTTGTCCGGATCCCACTCCCAGGATCTTGTTACACATAACCAGCACGTTGGGGACTGGTCGGATTGTTGGCAACTCCCTCTTGCAATCCCTAAATGCCATTCCTTCCATGTTGGTAACATAAATCCTTGTGCTCAATACACCTTAAATCAAGAAGTACTTCCTTCCGTTGAAGAAGTCAGGGATTTGGGAGTTTGGTTTTCCCGAAACCTGAAATCCTCCCTTCACTGCCAAAAGGTATGTTCATCCGCGTATCGCCGAGCAGCCATTGTTAAGAGATGTTTCACATCTGGAAACCCAGTGACATTGGTTTGGGCATTTAAGGTTTTTGTACGCCCGGTCTTGGAGTATGCCACCCCAGTTTGGTCGCCTTATTTGGCTCAGGACATTGATTCCGTGGAGGCGGTGCAAAGACGATTCACTAAACATCTTCCAGGATTTCTCAACATTCCTTACAGGGTGCGCCTTGAGCGGCTTGGTCTGGAATTGTTGGAGTTACGTAGACTGAGGTCCGACCTTGTATTGACTTTTCGGATCCTGCGAAACCTAATTGAGGTCGACCAGCCTTTTTTCGACCTCGCCCCGAGCCTAAACCGTACCCGGGGTCATAATTGGAAGTTAGCTGCTCTAGCTTCCCGTGTAGACTGTCGTAGACATTTTTTTTCGGTACGGGTTGTTCCTATTTGGAACTCGCTAAGTAGGGAAACTGTAAATGCGCGTTCAGTCTCAGCCTTTAGTAGATTGCTTAAATGTGAACCCTTTCAGCGTTTTCTCAGGCGTCCACTGCCCTGATCCTTCGACAATGATCTCCCGGAACGGAGTAAGTGGCTCACCACCCTTCCGTATCCTTCCACCAAGTGTGGAGAATTCTATTTATTTATTTATTTATTTATTTATTTATTTATTATAATGTAAAATAATCAAAATGATCGTTTAGGGTCTCGTAACTCCGGAATGGATCAACCAATTGAAAAAAGTGGTCCCTGTTAGGTTGAAGCCCAGGGAAATTTCTGGCTTAGATCATGTTTCAGATTTTAGGTAGGTGCAGTAGTTTTTTCTGAAACCGTGTCAGCTAAGAAGAACAAAAACCAGAACAACAACAACAAGAAGTGAACAGTTTTCACATTTACGTGTGGCTTCCTACGTTTACTCTTGCACGGAATTGCATAAAAGTTGGTGTAAAGTTTGGAAAAGTTGCTATCTACTATCTGGC
>JAHWFP010181691.1:0-28915 GCA_023313725.1 Lithobius niger | reverse complement strand
TTAGCATAGAGCTAAAGGTTAGTATTTAGAATAACTATAAATACTAATTTTATTTTTTAAATTAATGTTTTTTTTTTTTTGGTTCCTTGCAGAACATCAGTTACTTTTTGAATATACTGTGGATGGGGAGCCAAGAAAAATGCAAATTCTGTCGCAAAAACCATTAAATTCTGGTGAATGGCAACAAGTGTGGCTTGACTATGACACCCACCACGTACGCTTCACCATCAACATGGATTCCGAAATGATTAATTTAGACAAGGCGGAACAGTTTGGACCTTTTGACGGACCATTGTACATAGGAGGTGCACCTGCGTGAGTATACATGTCACCTTGTTACTTCGACTCATTTTACACTCAGGAATTAGAGGTTACGCTATTGAATGGTATAAACATGGCACATTTCATGAGGAGGGAGGCTTACCTCGACCACTAATAGCATACGGTAAAAATGTCAGTGTTTTTTTTTAATTGCTTCGTCCCTCCAGCTATTCCATTAAATGCGGTGACATTTTGCGTGGGATCCCAGAACATCATAAGACCTTGGTCTACCTGACAGCACTGCCGTATAAGCTTTACAAATTTACACAATTTTAACAGTGCATTGAATTGCACCTGTCAAATTAAAAGAAACAAATCTGTAGAGGACGACTCTTCGGATGCCTTGCCCCTTTGACCCAATGTCAAAAACGACTGCCACACCCATGGCGCAATCGGTTCCTCGTACCAAACCGGTATCTTGGATATGCAAGGTTGTCATGTGTGCTTGTGAGTCCCCCCAAATCAAGAGAACTCTTTTTTTCTACCCCCTCAGCCCTCCATTTTTTGATTTTGACTTTCAGATATATAATTTGAATCCTTTTTTTCTAGAGTTTTTACACCGTGCGAATATCAAGTTGGTACATTACGTCATTCTCAAAGTGCTTACTGAAATAAACCGCAATTGGGAACACTTTGAAACTCACCATGAATTACTTCTAGGTGGTTGATTACTCATGTCACTCACTTTCAAAATAAAGACACATACAGTATCTTGCGAAATTTCAACAGTGTAGCAACTGTCTTCATCAGGCACAATTAATAAAAAGGTTCACTGGTTACATCTTCCGCTATAATCTTTTATTTGTAACAAGCTGGGGTCCACGCTTTACCTTAACTTTAATCTGGTTAACTCGCCTCAATGGGCATTACATAACCATTAACCACGCATCAAAGATTTTTCGGGACAAAGGCTCGAGAAAGAGCTCTTTGTCGGGAGTGCTCCCCGAATAGCTTGCACTGTCTGACGTGAAATAAGTGAGCTCTCGCATACCTTTAGGCAGCTGCCAACACTTTACTTGCAAGTTTGCGACAGCTAGCTCATTATGATGCCTCAACACTTGACTTACTCTGACTGACTGAACCTTTCCTGTTCATGTTAAAGAAAGTGGGTCGGTTTACACCCTGCACGTTTGGTGCCGACTGGGTAGGTGGCTGCGTTACTGGAACGACCTGTCGCAGTCACAACCTTTTTAATGCAGACGTACTGTAAGTTTTGTTTTTAAGTTCTACTTTGTAAAATATGATGCCCATTAGTTAGATTTGCATGAATACGGTACAACACGATATGATCACTTTAGGCTCGCGTTTGCTTTCCACTAACTGGTTGGTATTAGAAAACAAAACAAAACAAAATTAGCAAGTAGACACAGTTTGAAAACTTTGCATAATTTTACTTCATAATCTGATTTCATTTCATTCTAGACGCAGACACAGTTGCATGATACAAAAATGATTTCTTATATTTTCTCACTAGGCAATACCACGGACAAAGTCCAGTCTCTGATGGATTTGTAGGATGTTTCCGTGGACTAGTGATGAATGAAGAAATAGTCAACCTGTATCATTATCTCAGTTCCAGGTATGTTGTGTATCACCGTTTGTATGATGTAAAGTTTATTTTTTAGACCACCATACTAGTCCCACCATCACGCTGTAAACGTCATAAGCTACAACACATCTACTGAGGCTTTAAGGAACTTAAACACACATGTAGAAGCAAGAGGAGAGTGTTAAAAAAAAAAACATTAAAAAAATTATTTTCTATATGTCCATTTTTTAAACAAATAAAAAAAGGTCTACTCTCTAGCACCTGTTTGCCCTTACTCTCGTTTGTAAGCTCTTTTGGAGTTTTGAAAATTTGATTGCAGAGCCTGTAAAATTGTATCAAGGGATGAGTTTGCAAACCATTTTAATAAGTATATGGTGTCTGATGGAATGGCATACTAAAAGTTGTACTACACCACAGAGTAAGCTTGGATGTACAAAAAAAAAAGAAAAAGAAATTTGGAGGGTTTTACAGTGAACCGTGATGCGTGTGAAACAATTCTTTTTATTAAATGGCCCAGATCTCGTTTTCTTTTTTTCTATTTTCTTCGCTACAAAGGAAGTGATGCATGAGGGGCGAGAATCATAACCTTCTGTATGCACAGGACTAATTCCACTGTTTGCCACTATATAGCATTGGTTTACTCGGCGGCACGAGGTGATAGGAGACAAAGTAAAAGCTTACGAGGTTTAATCACTGTAATTGAATATATAGAAGGCAAATGGGGTAGCCTGCTGTGACCTCCTTACCTTGTCTCGCTACCTGAATAAGAAAATCTTGCACAGCGAACTTTGTTGAGCAGTATGCTGGGGGGGGGGGGGGGGACATACGCCCGTGAGGTGACCCAGATCGAGTGAGGAAGTGTGCTCTGCCCTGCGAGAATGGCTTAACTAACTAGATTTAAAAGCTAGAGGGAGCCAGTTCCTTCAGCACCAGGAAGGGACAGAGAGACACCAAACGAAGCCGCAGATAGAGAGGCCTCCAAATTGTGAGAAAGAGGCGGATGGGGTGCTAAGTACCGGTAACACAAAAGCGTGGAAACGGAAGTACAAAGGCGGGTATGAAACCAGACCTGACCCACTAGAAGCACACAAAAAGACCAAACTGATAAGTACAAAACCGGATTCTCAGCAAGCTACAAAGCAGAAAGTACTGCTTTTTTGGGGCTCCTTTCTACTGAATGCTGGGCAACCAAATTTGCTCTCACCCACAGAGATTTCTAGACAGACTATGTCGCCCTTGGTTGGGCTCGTCAATAGATAATACTCTGGATGAGAGCAAAACACCTTGCTGGTGGTAATTTAACAAGTACAAAACCAGATTTGTTCCAGCAAGCTAAAAAAAGAAACTACTGCTTGGTTAGGCCTTTAACCTATCTGACACCATTTTCGATTTTTGGCAGATTTTCGATTTTTACCAGTCCTTGACAATAAATGAATTCTGTTTCTCCACATGTTTGTTACCTTTTGTTTTAATTTAGGCTAGGCCTACATGTTTTACATTTTGTAGGCCAAGGTTAATAACGGACAAATTTTTACTTTTATTTGGGTAAAAAAAATGTATTCCAATGTTTTCATTAGCCTACAAATTTGTTAGCCTACAAGTTTGCGTAAGCCAGACAAAAAATTGTTGAAAATCTGTAACGATCGGTTCGGTTAAATCGGATCGGTACACCAATCAATTTGTAGCTGATCGGATCGGAATCTGTTCGGCAGAAAAAATGCTGATCGGTACAGCCTTAAAGAACATAGTAGAGGCTTAATTATTTTTTTTAACAGCTCATAATACTTAGGCCTTAATCCGAATATTCGCACAAAGAAATAAAAGGCATAGCTTGGAGGGGAAAATGGCAAATGTATTACAAATCAATAAAGTGTAATGCAGTACTGGCTTTGAGAGCAATTTTGACCAACCTGCTGAAAGGGTACTTTTTTTTTTGGCATAAACGTAATGAGCTATCTGTTATCCTTATACGAAGCAAAAATGTATGAAACTTTTCTTTTAATTAAATAATATTGTCAAGTCTGTCAGTAGTGCTTTTATCCTAATCTGGGATGGCTGCCCTGCTTGGCAGCTTCCTTCTACTTAACAAAATGTAGGCCTATTTTGTAGAAACGGGTGTAATCCAACAACCATAATTATTTACATCCATTTGGCAAGCTGCAATTAATTAAAACCTACGATGTAGCCGTTTCTCCTTCATTTGGGCTGGGGAAAAAAATTCATTTTATTTTCAGTTATTCCAGTCGTTTATTAGTTTAGTTTAGTTTAGTTCAGAATATGGCAAAGTCTGTGACTTGTAGCCATACCCCGTGGGGGGGTTAGTGCTGCAACATATGCCTGTCCGACATTGCCTTGAAGCAGTCAGTTGAGCTGGCCTTGCACAGGTCGTCTGGAAGATTGTTCCACTCATCAATAGCGACAACAGAGAAAAAGTATTTCCGCTATTAAAGCAGCAGCGGTGGTCGAGTAACGAAGCACTTTAGCAAAGCGTAGACTAGGCCTATTCCCCGACTCGTACTAGTTCCATCGTGTAAATCTCAGAAACCATATTGTTAAAAAAAGAAAAACTCCAACGAAGAATAATCCTTCCGCAAATGTTCACACTTCTCATCCAATCCTGAATTCGCGAAAATGGCGGAGTAATGGACTGAGATAGAAAGCAGCCGATCAAGCAACGTGACACAAGCAGGATGGCTGCCGTGGCCAGGCTCTGTAGTCGGCAGTGGCGCGTCGGGTCTCCTTGGTCGGCAGTGGCCATTCTTATCGCGTCGTGCTGCAATCCAATGGGACGCATCTTATTTTGATTCACTTAACAAATTATCAATTATTTTTCAATTTAAAAAAAACGTTATCATAGTCCTATTTACAGTTATATCTCTCAAAGACGTCCATAGTTTGCTAATTTACCTTAGTCTAAAGTGGCGCACGATGTTAATCAAAATCCTAATCGGGAGATCCGCTACGCGATGCAATAGCAGCCATCTTTTTTTTTTTGAAACTCACGTGGGCAGCGAACAAACACGACATAACTCGAGAAAAAATTAAATGTTATTGGCTAGACATGAGTCACGTGGGCAAAATTGGCGGGAAACTGTAGCAGACACGTGCCTTCAGTGAGTGAACACTCCAGGAGCGAATAATGCACCACGCGGAGTGACGTACAGCTCGATAAAGTGGCTTCCCGCAAATTCTACAGGTCCAGCGCCCGACGGCTGACGTGTTCCTGTTAAATTTACGGGTCCTCTGCACAAAGGGTTAACCAAATATGTCATAACTTCCATGCCTGATTCCGCGGCCCCTAAATCAGCTGCAACAATGCCAACCCACTGGTATGGAAGCAGAAGCTAGACCAAAAGAACCATTACGGAACCAAAAGAGAATGAAACACCACTGACCCACCCAAAATGTCATGCGCCCCCAGAAAAGTTGCTGCCATGCAACCAAATGGCTCCCTGTTGCCCAGGTCCCCTCTGGTGACTTCAGTGCCATTTATGTATGTGGAACAATACGAGGCATCCACATCCGTTTACTTGAACACATCTCTTCCACCAGGTCGAGTGACCCTACTAATGACATTTATTAATTAATTAATTTGTTTATTTATTTATTTGAATATTGGTTCCACAGGTTTTTATACCTCATAACAGAACCAAGGAGAGTTGCATGGATTTATAAAATGAAAAAAAAACCAGTTCATAACACTTTTTTCGTAAGAGAAAAAAACAGTGTAGCACTGCACTGCAGCATACCAGGCCACCACATATCACAAAATCAACTGGAATCAGGCCTCCACCATGATCCAGGAATACTCAGCAAAAGACCTTAAGGCTCTTTAGTCCATAACAATCCAACATTTCCAAAAACTCGATGTGTCACTGATGTATTTCCAACCCCCCAATAAACCAGCTTGTCTACCCAAAGCAGCAGCGCATTCTAGAAATGAAATCGAGTGCTTTCACAAGCAACGCTCCCACTCGGCCTAATAGAGATCAAAGGTCGCTAGCGGCGAATTCAAAAGTGTCAACAACTAACCAAGATCCAGGTGCTGCAGAAATTGCCTGAAGAAGACAAACACTTTTGTGACCAAGAACTTTGTTTGTCGAAAATTTGCAACATTGAAACTGAATGTTTGTGCTCTGAACTGTGAATAATTGCATAATTTTCTGAAATGTCTGTTTACGTTCATGTTAAAACTGCTTCAAACACGGAACAACTCAAGCCTGCCGCAAAGACAAAACTAAACAATAGAAACCGCCATGAATGTGCTGCTCTCACCCATGAAAGTATGGCCCCTGTGCGCCAGTCAAACTTGACAAAGTGTGCGCACTTGTTCGTTTATTTATTATTTTGTTTAAAATTTCCAGCAAACGTGGTTTTGTTTACTGCAAACTTTAATCAAAGCAAGTCTTATCTCTCTATCTGTCTCCGCTCCAACCTTACCACCCCTACAATCTGGTTTCTACACTAAGTACAATTCCCTGTAATGCACTAGTGATTTCTTTGTCATTTTAGAACTCCTCAAGTGATCAAGAATTGTAAACCTTCCTGTGAACCAAACCCTTGTTTAAATCGTGCAATCTGTCATGAATATTGGGGCTCCTACAGCTGTGAATGTTCAAATCCCTTAGCCCATTCTGGAAAACACTGCGAGATAAGTAAGTGTCAACCCATTTTGTTTCTTTATCTGATATAACAGCTCTCCCTTTCAACTGTAACTCAAAGAGTAAAACTTTTTTATGCAGCTTTTAATTCTTTGGGACCTTGAAGCCGAGTGCTAGGCTATGCAATTGTATGTTTTTATAGCCGATGAAAATGTACATTACCTGTTTTGTACTAGCAGTTTCCCCCTTTGAGCTATTATTCCCCTGTTTTATACTAGCAGTTTCCCCCTTTGAGCTATTATTCCCCTAGAACTTGAAAGTTGCCTTCCCTGCCGGGCTCGTACTTCTACTGCGCATGCGCGAGGCTGCTTATTTAAGCCCTTGCGCAGCGGCAGTCATCATCATTTCTCCTAGGGCGATCGCCGCGCGCGGTCGTTCTCGAGCTTTCCCTGGATCCTCTGCTTCCACCGCCGCCTCCGCATACCTTCCAGCCTCCACGGAGGGCTTCGCTTTTGGTTACCTGCCTCTGCATACCTTCTGTTTCGCGGGGCGCGTCACCATTTGCCCACCCGCCTCCGCATTCCTTCCGTCCCGAGGACGGCATTGCTGCCCTTCCTGCTTTCCTTTTCACGGGACTCTGAAGACTAGCGTCCTACGTACCACCATGTCCCACCACCTTGGTGGCTTCTGACACGTCGTGCCTTCCTCCGTAATAGGAAGAATTTTCTTCTACCGCATCCTCTTTGGACTCGGTTCTTCTCACGGACACCGCCTGCAAGAGGGGGGGGGGGGGGCGTTCCGTAAGTTCGGAGGACCCTTCCCTGCTTCCCTTTCTGGACGACTTTTCACCATGGGACCAACTTCAGAGGCCTTTTGTTACCCTCCTCCTATTCTGCCATCTCATATTACCCATACTGGGACCTTCAGACTCTTCTTCTTTCCAACCACCGTACTGTATGCGCCTTCCACTTCCCTTCCCAACTTTCCGTAGGTCTTATTCTTTGGACGACGCCTCCTCCATCTTACCTTCAACATCTACTCAGGCCTCCGCCTCCGCAGTTAACATGTTCTGTGAAGTAGTCCACAACTACGATGTACAATACACTATCCTTCAGCCTCTGTCACCAGACTTCCTCTCCTTATCACCTAGGTCGCCTCCGTCTTTACGACACATTCCAGCCACGGTTCAAGGTATTACAGCCAGCCTCCCTTCCACGTCCAGCAGCCTCTACCTACCGCCCAACACTCGTCTGAGGCTTTCCTGTACAACGGACATTTCGAAAGTTAAATGAAAACTAGAACATTGCTACGGTAGCAACGTTCAAGTTATCATTTAACGTCCAAAGTATTATTCGGTGCGATTAAGTTGGAACTTGGCGGCCCCTTTTACCAGTTTTGGTTTTTGATATGATATCACTCCTTTTTTTTAAATTGTGTATTTACTCAACTCCACTACCGTGCAGATGTGTAATAAAGTGCCACGTCAACAAGAAATTGGTTTTCAACACTTTGCTACTACCTTTTGCCTGTAGGCCGAACCATTTTCAACTTGGTCACCTCTTTATAGGTTTTTGGTTTGGTTTTAATTTTGTTGTAATTTGTTTTATTTAGTTTTGGTGTGTTGATGTCACTCCTTTGAAGGGCCGAACCACTTTCAACTTGGTGACCTCTTTACCAGTTTTTGGCTTTGTTTATTTTGCTTTGTTTTACAGTTGGTTTATTTTTCGTGAATTGGACGTGAATACAATTACTTTGCAACATTGTTAGATTTATCGAGATACACTATTGTGTATCTAGGCATGCACGTCAGTATACACGTTGTCATTGTCCGAACTTTGGCCGTCCAATGAGAGACGAAGCCGACAATACTGACAATGGTTATAACAATATTTTCGTTCTTACGCACCCTCCCACGCCATCCCCGTTACGCCCGCAGGCTTCAAACCATAAGTACACAGTTTGTATTGTTCTGTACCCATTCATCCAATTTCATAGGTGGAAGCCTTCCTGTTATCTCGGTATCGATGAATAATCACCCTATGGGATTCAACATGGGGATGAGCTCACTAGCTAGCAAGTAACTAGTAACACATTTTCAACGTTATTGAGGGTCAGATTTTGCATTAAGAGCAGCTTAGCTGACATTCCTACACGAGTTAATTTTTGTCAGGTGGATCATTGCTCTTGATTTCATCACAATTTAAGCTTTTGTATCGCATTATTATTTTTCCCGAAGTACCTGAAATGTGCCCAACTATGCTTCAAGATATAAGACACTGATGCTATGGCGTCGTGCTACAATGGTTTACAACGTCGACAATTGAATTGATGTGATGTTTTTTGCCTGACTTGGTGCGACACACTAGTGTGTGTCGAGATAGATATAAAATTCGTGCAGAAAAAAAGGTAGGAGATGAAGATAAGACGGTGTGACCTTTTGCACATTTACAGACCTGTGAAATTTGTGTTATCCACCTAAAATGCCCAAGTAAATCGCCCAAGTTAATCGCACCGAATAATACTTTGGACATTAAATGAAAACTTGAAGATTGCTACCGCGATTAGCAATGTTCTAGTTTTCATTTGACTTTTGAACTATTAGTTGGTGCTATTAACTTGGCGACCTTTCCCTGGTTGAATGATATCACTACTTACAAAGCCCGACCCTCTTTGGAAACTTGGCGGCTTCTCTTATACCAGTTTTGGTTTTGGGTGGATGTTCTCTTACATTCACTAGAAAAATTTGGCTTGAACAAAAAAATTTTCTATTCAAGTTTATTTGCGGTAAACAACAAAAATAGGCTACTGCTCAACATTCAACCTGGATAGAACACTCTTAAGAGTCCTTGTCTGTTCGGCGCCACTTTGTCATAGTTTTAGCACGACTGTGTCATGAATTAACGCATGCTACGAACAAAAGTTGCTGGGAGAAAATCTTTATTTTTTTTAAAAATAATTTTACAATTCATTTTAAATTTTAGTCATCTGCGATTAATTTTCCATGTATTGTTATCAATGCTTCCATGAAAGGCAGATGTAAACTAAGGAAAAGCTTCCCTGCTCTGCATGCCACTAAGCTGAGTGCAATCAGTGGATGTGTTGAGAGGAGCCTGTGCTGTCATAGTTACAAACGGATACACATTATCAGCGCTTCTCTCGCACAAGTGATGCCAGGCTGTTGTACTGTATTCTAATAATATAATAATAATATAAAATTTGTTGCGACAGCAACAGGTCTGGCAAGGACCGGGGGGTCACTAACAGCCAGCCCTAGGAAAGGTGATCAGAATAGGTTTGGGGACACGAATGCCTTACCACCGTGGTTAAACCTGCCAGGGACCCAAAGGTCCCCGATGGCATCGCCAAACGTGTGGGACATGGGAAGGGTGTGAAGATGGTTAAAAGGCCCAAACAGTACACCAAAAAAGTAAAAAACATTTTGTTTAAAAATAGTAAAATAATGCTACGATGAATGTTTTAAAACTAATGCACCCATATAGCGGGATATGTCATCACTTGGTAAAAAAAATAAAATAAAATAAAAAAGAAATACTTAAAATAACCAACCAGATAGAAAAGGGTGGCAGGACCACTATCACCACCCTTACTACTATGGAGGTGGCAGGGGACGCTTCAAGAATTTAAACAGTGGCTCGGAATTTAACATTCGGCGGAACATGTGAACTGATCTCGCGTTAACAGTCTCAACCCTTAGAGCATTCCATATTTTAACCACCCGCTCCGAGAAAAAGTTACGACGACAGTCGAGCCTAGCACCCTGTACTGTTAGCTTCCAGTTGTGACCTCGCGTGCGCTGAACCCACGGGGCCAAATCGAAAGGAAGGTCCACCTCAAGTTAGTGGTTTAGAATCTTGTAAGTTAGAATCAAATCAAATTTAATTCTGCGCAATTCCAGCAACTCAAGGCCCAATCGTTCCAGGCGCTCCCCATATGTAAC
Source organism: Lithobius niger (assembly GCA_023313725.1). Classification (NCBI taxonomy): domain Eukaryota; kingdom Metazoa; phylum Arthropoda; class Chilopoda; order Lithobiomorpha; family Lithobiidae; genus Lithobius; species Lithobius niger. The sequence goes on along the minus strand of JAHWFP010181691.1, from coordinate 18,486 downwards.
CTCCCCGAGTCCTGGGAGACCCTTGGTGAAACGCCGCTGGACCCTCTCAACCGCATCAATGTCGCGAGCCAAATAGGGTGACCAAACAGGGGTCGCATACTCAAGTAAAGGACGCACAAACACTTTAAAGGCCCAGACTAAGGTTGCAATATTACCAGAAGTAAAGCATCTTTTAACGATGGCAGACCGACGAAATGCTGAGGCACAAATTTTCTGGCAATGGACAGATGATTTCAGGTCACTCGTAAACCATATTCCCAGGTCAACTATATTCTAGTTTATGCCCAGTCTCTTTTGCTTCATGTCTAGCAGGGAAGCCAACCATGCCACTCACATGACAACTGTTAAGCTCATTGCTACAGCGTTGTTTTGCAACCAGCCTGCATATACGATGCCTATAAGTAGTAGGGCAAAAATAGTTTTTCAAAAAATATTTCTCTTGCTGAAAGTACCTAATTTCCTGGTCCCTGGAGCTATGGTTGTCCCCAGGTTGTCCCCTCACATGTTTCTCCCCATCCCTTGTACTTAGTTTCTGTTGTCAGTTATGTTTTTGTTTTTTATTCTAAGATTGTACCTTTTGTACTGTAAAAACATAAATAAATAAATAAATAAATAAATAAAATAAAGTACTACGCCAAGTGATCATATCCTAAAACTTAATTATCGTGACTAATGTTAAATTATTTCAAGCAAAGTAAATACTTTTGAGAATGTATATAGTCAATATATATCGTAAGTTGATTAACTCTTCCCCCTCCTTACCCCTCCCAATATATACAACAAATCCAAGGTTACCCACTTTACACGAGCACCAGCCACCACTGCTAACTAGGGCCCCCATCATTACATGTTGACGTACAGGAGCGGAACGCGAGATCACCTGCATGTGGGGAGAGGAATGGCAGTTTCACCCAGGTGGATGGCTGGTGGGGCAGTTGCACCTACATTGTTGTCCTCTCTCCTCTCCCTCCCTTCCAATATTGGCCCTCTCCCTCCCTTACTTTTTTCATTCTCACCATTCCGTCCTCCTTCCTCATGCACCTTCCACTCCTTCTTTCTTTTCCTCACTTTTCATTTTTGTACTGATTCCTCAACAATTTTCTCACCTGGGCCGTTTTATTTTTATTCTTATTTATGAAACAATTTTTTGTGGATTGATAATGCGGTTTCATGTTTCTCGTGAATCTGAATTGTTGATCCGCAAAACTGTTGTATTCTTTGTTTGGACAACTCATTAGTCAAGGTGAAATTAATGCTATTACAATTAACGCACACTAAAAACTATTCCTAACAATTGGTTTTCCTTAATTTCTGGCCCAAAATATGCCCGATTTTCAATCTGAAAATAAAAACACTCTTCGTTTGTACTTAATCAGCATACACAAGTTCATCAAATTCTGTTCAATAGTTTTGGCATTGTGTTACCACAAAGGAACCCGGTGAATCACTGTATAAGGAGCTCCGTTCCGAATATTACACTAAATTCCATGTAGCAGAAATCATCACATGTTAGTAAAAACCAGGATTCGACACAGTGCAAATCAGGCAGGGTAGAGCATAAGTGCTGCAAAAGTCTTCAGAATTCTAATTTACGCTACATATTAAACTGTTTTCATCTAATTTTTCCTTTTCGTTATTGTAGATTTGAATACGAATGGTATCACCTTTGTGACTGAACCGGCCTATTACAATGAGCTATTCAAGGCTGATGAAGATGCTCCCAGGTTCTTGGATGAGAACATATTGCTCAGTTTCAGGACTTACGTTACGAATGGCCTAATTTTATACGCACATGACCACTTCAACAATTTCATACAGTTGCACATTCAAAATGAGGATGAATTGGTGTTCACATTTAATTCACAGCGTGAGCTGGTGCAAGGAATTGTCAAATTTCGGGGTAAGTATTATTAAATCATAGCAAATAAAGTAAGCGAAAATGCCCATGATAAACCATTTCTTTCTGTGTTTTGCTTTGTTTTGTTAATTTCCACAAATTATACACATCGTTCACGTCCTTCTCCTTTTGCTGGTCAGGGTACGCAATACCAAAACAGTGCAAGTAAAAGTCAGTTACTGGCGAATGTTCAATGGCTTGTTTCTGCCACCCTTCTTCAGGCCTAAGCGTAGAGTTCTGCAAGCAAATGCTTCAACAAACGATAACGTATTGTTAACGTATTGTGGGTGTTGCCGTTTGTTGAAGCAGTTGCTTGCACTTGCAGAACTCTAGCTTCAGGCCTGCAGAAGGTGACAGAAACAAGCCACTGAAAACTCGCCAGTAATTGACTTTTACTTGCACTGCTTAGGTATTGCATACTCCAGAGGTCAGAATTAGTTCTGAAAACCAAGTAAAACGACAAATAATGCCAATATTTACGATTACTTTACGAAGTTTCATTAGCTCACCGCCAGGTGGCGTCCCTGCTTACTACCCAGCAGGCACTGCCACCTGTCACTCGCAATCATTTTGAGCACCGACCTTGTTGGTCAGGTGCTTTTGCTCTCGCTAAAAGTGATAGAATTCTGAAAAACCTATGTAAAATGCTCTTAAACAGGTAGCATACGCCCGGGACAAGCGTGCCATGTATCGTAAGCGTTGAACGTGTTCCTTTTGGGCATGTAGTGGCGTCGGCCCAAAACAGTGTGCCGGCAAACGTCACTAATCGTACTGGTGCGGATACTGTATTGCGAAGTTAGGCTACTGGTCTTTCTTTCTAATTTTGCTGGATTTCAGGACAACAAGCATAGCAGGCCACTATTCAAGGAGGGAGCGACGTTGCGGACTAATGCTTTAATAAAACTAACCTAACTTGGCAAGCGGTAATTCTTTGTTACCACCGTGGGAAAAAACGTGCATTTACTAGCAGTTAACTTTAAACTAAAATTTTCTAAGTTTAAGTGACTAAGTAAATAATGGTTGGAAACAGACTGAAGCTCTATTTACATTTATTGAACATTGGTTAATAAAATATTTACAAAACAGTTTAGTTTGCAGTTTCATTTTGGTTACAACAAATCTTGGTTTTAGATTTCAGCAACAACAACAAAAAATCGTTAAGCAAAGCGTGCTTAACACACAAGTACCAACAACGATCAAGAAATTTCACCAACTTCAAACTAGAAGTACATTTTCGCAAAAATGCAAGTAATATTGAATAAAAATTCAACTCGTATGATGTCACTGACGACTATTCGCATGCAACCTTTAGCTGTCTGGTTAAGATGCTAGTATTTGGTTTTACATTGGAAAAAAAATTCACGTTTAAAAGGTTTTAACTTGAAACGGGAATGAAATTAAAGTTTTTATAAAATCATCCCCAAAAAATATTTCACATGCAAAAACATAACCCGATCGCGATAATCAAGTTTAAGTTACATTTAAGTTTTCAAATAAATGGCCTAAACGAAATTCAAGTATAACTAAGTTAGCTTGCATGTCCTCTACCTTCGCCCGTATGGCGCAATTTGCGGCGGCAGAAGAATATCGCTCTCCCAGAGAACGTGGCGATGGGTGGCTGAGAGGTTGAGCTATGCTAACGATATTTTCTGAAGCTTGGGTTTTTATACTTCGGAAACAGCTCCAAATTGCTTTCTGCGCGTACCCTGAGGAATGCTAGACATGTAAGGCACTTTAGGATTTGTTTAGAGCCGAAATTTCCAAGTATCCAATTCACTGGTTGGTGGAGAGTTTGGTCAGCCAAATTCGGCGCCAAAGACGATCGAGGCACTTCCAGTTTGCAGGAGAGAGCCGACTGTTTTTACTTACGCAAGTAAAATTCCAATATGGTGCTAAAGCATTGAGCCAAGGCAGCGGACATGTTTTACCTCGTAGTTTGAAAACTACTCGACCGAATTGAAAAAGGTAAAGATATTTGGAATCTGAGCATTATTAATATCAAAGGCTAGGCATCTTTTATGAAGATTTAAGACAGACTTTGAAGAAAATAATAAGTAAAAACAGCGACATTAGCGCTAACAAACCTGCGTTGTACATGTGAGTTGTTGCAAGTTATAAACAGTTTCAGACATTAATAAAATCTATTATTATGCTGTGTGAAGTACCCCTATTGTTTCTGAGAGAACTTTAAACAATTATGAAACGTGTAGGTAACATACACATTTTGGTATTTATTAAAAAATAAATCAATTCGAAATTGAAGATTTCAGGCCTTCAGTAAGACCACTTGGGTTTTCTCGACGATCTTCTAAGATTTCAACGATTTTAGTGTAAAAGTTCAATTTCTCCTGCCCACCCTACCTCACCAAGTTTAGGGTTGGCAGTTTCGACTTAAAAATCTGGCTTTTTGTTGCTTGGAGGTAGCCTAGCTCCAGTACCGTAAAGAAAATGTTGCAAATTCCTTACAGGCAGGCCTCTGCAATATTTATCTCTTCATTCCGAGTTGGAAATTAGGTGTATTATAGGGGTATGACAGGTCAAAAAAGGTCCTCTGTTTTCTGACGTGCAATGTGCTAGTTCGTTAAATACTAAGCTTGTATACAGTGTATTAGGTGCAGTCCCTTCGGACATTTTATTAGACGTTGACTAGTTTTAACTTTACAGCTCAGGTTACACTGCCAATATTGGCCCCACCTGCCGTTGCATTGCCTCTTTCTGTGCCAGTTATTAACTGTGCCAGTGTCCTCCCCTCCTACGTTTCCTGTGGAAGTGGCACAGTTTACATTTGCGGATAAAATTAGGGAAATTGTCAATTCAACACTCGACTAACATGATTCGGTTTAATCCAATATGGCGGCCGCGTCGCTCACAAGGACAAAACCTGCATGCATCGCCCAATCACTCCTCCAGCGCGAACACATGTCTCCTCCCACGGCCTGCTTCTCAGTCGATGTGTTCTTTGCGTGTTATGGAGCTTCTCCCTCCGGGTCGTCATATTCGTCTAGGGTGCCCCTTCATCTGCCTTCGTTCGTACTTTGCCATTCGATGGATCCATCGGTTGTGTCATCGACCAGTTTGCCGCTTTGTCAGATCACCATGGATAATGTGGCCATTGCTGCCAAACAACGAGCATTCGCCAAGGCCCAGCCAGACAAGGCACACGTGTCAAACTTGCTACCAGAGTTAAATAAATCTCAGATGTCCATGCCTCATAAACATAAGTATGAATGAAAAAAAAAGATAAATTGCCTTCTAAAGGGAATAATACCCTTAAGGTACTTTTGAGCGTAGTCCACTTGAGTGGCAAAAATCCAATCAAAGTATTAGATGATATAGCTGCAAATCACTCATCCGCAGCAGTCCTTTTGATGAGCGAAACCTGTCACCTGTGCACTGTACATCTAATTGTGTTTTGGCCGTAGTTCATTCAGTGGACGGAATCTGAACAGCATATACAGCGATGCCACCACATCGCCAAATATCTCATAGTAGTGGTCAGTTGTCAGCATGTTGTAATGGTAGGCGAAGAGTAGGCTATGCTTTGCCGTTTTGCCACCCTTTACGGTCACCTGTTCGACATGGCTCCTGTTTGCCCCTACGGCATGGAACTTCGCCACTTGGCCATTATCCCTATCAACTAACGTGTTTGCTGTGGCCGACGTCCATGTTTCTAGGCTACACTCAGGTTCCGTTGCCAGTGTTTTAGACAAATACACCGGAGTTTTGCTACGTCTTCGGGACGACACACATGATCTAGAGAAAACGATTCTCGGAGAATGTGAGTAAAATTTCACTACAACAGTTTACAAGGGGTATTATCGTCATTTCGGATTGGCATTCTGGCGGCTTTAATGGGTCCGTCGTAATGGGAAATAGAACATTGATTGATGTTAAGTACCATGGTTGATTTCCTGTAGTTCTCCTTAGTTCTACTTTTTGTCAAACATATGATGTCCAAGTTCTCGACACTGAGTTCTAAGACTACTTTTTTCAAGCACAGTTGTTGGCATTCCATTATTTTCTTGAATGGCGCTTCCCACCAGGACTGAGTGGCCTTCATGTTGCCCCGCATGATCTTAATGGAGTGCACTTCTTGTCCACCGGTGAGGAAGTCGAGCTTTCATCCTGCGCCTGCCTCGGGAAGACAATGTTCTACATGACTGGACATGTGCACGGACGAACGATTCCTTCGGCTGGCTCCTGACTTCTCTTGATGAAACTTTTACCAAGATCCTTCTTCTGCGCAACCACACGGAGGTTAACTAAAACGTCAAGTTGTTCACCACTCGTGTTGGGATGTGTCACTGACAGCCTGACACTTCATTCTCTACATTTCTGTACCTGGGGTTGCAAGAGTGAATGATCAAGCAAAATGCTGCTCTGAAAGCATGTACGGAAGAACAATTTAGAACTACTTGGGTGTCTGGAATAGGCTTGGGTTGTTGTATTGCACGGTCACTGTTCAGGTCGGGGACCATTGGTGACAGTGGAAGTTTGCGAGTCCTTCTGGATCCTAATCTCGGCTTCTCTGGATGGTGTAGGAGGTACGATTCTCCTGGAGTCCTCAATTTCTTTTAGCGTCTACCAACGACTATGGAGGGGATGCTCTTTACCATTTGTTGAAGCAGTTGCTTGCACAATTACCGAAATAAAAACATCCGCACACTTTCACAACATAGACAAACACTTTGTCTTGCAAATTGTTGACTCCATGCAAGTGTCTCCATTAGGCTTCAAGAATTATTGAGACTTCCAACAACATCTTCCTTCGTTTTTTGTTACCAACAAATTCAAATTTGGCCGCCCTCGTAGCCTCCCGTATTTATAGGGCTGTCTGCTCTATTCATCTCCCACCAACTCCCACTGACAGTTAAGCTTCTTGTAGAGGTCGTAGCTCACCAAGTGTGAGACCTTCAGTATTGTAGGACCTTGGATGTTCATCAAAGTCTTTCCATACTTCTGGTGTTGTAAATACTGGTGGCTACGAGGGCGGCCAAATTTGAATTCGTTGGTAACAAAAACGAAGGAAGATGTTGTAGGAAGTTTCAATAATCCTTGAAACCTGATGAAGACACCTGTATTATGACGGAAGAATATCCAGTGGATGTTATTATTCCGAGTACTGTAACTTGAAACTTTCGTTAGCGCTGTTTACGTAGTCGAACATCAGGTTATTTTTAATAGTGAAAACATAGGACGATGGTCCCCATTATATTTCTGCTCAATAATTTACAATATAATTGTTACATCTCTTAATTTTTATACTCCCAGACCGTATAGTTTTTTTTGTTACAATTTATTTTCATGAGGCGTGCAACTTATTCATGGCAGCCATGTTTTGGCCATATGCTTTTTAAAGGGCAATTACATCCATCTTGACGTGCATGTTTTACTTGTGGATCACTTACACAATAAATAAACACAAGAATTACGGTATGAATACATTACATACGTCCGATACAACAATTTAATTACTGCATCACCAAAACACGTAATGGGTACCGCCATTGTTTCACGCGGAACAACCGAAATTAATGCCGACAGATGGAGCTATTCTTTTCGACTCCGCTAACAGATGGAGCCACTGTTCTGTTTCGACTCTGCCGAATAGAAGCCCACTGAGATAGCTGCGTTGGCTGAGAGTAGCTCAAGCATCTGACAGCCTTCGATGGTCAGTTGCTAAGGCCATCAGACGCTTGAGCTACTCGCAGCCAACACAGCTATCTTAGTGGGCTTCCGTTCGGCAGGGTCGAAACAGAACAGTGGCTCCATCTGTGGGCTGAGTTGAAACAGATCTGCCGGCGTTAATTTCGGTTGTTCCGCGCGAAACAATGGCGGTACCCGTTACGTGTTTTGGTGATGCAGTAATTAAATTGTTGTAACGGACGTACGTAACGTATTCCTACTGCAATTCTTGCGTTTATTGGAGCGTAGCTCCTCTATGAAGACACTCAAATGTAATCTTAGACCGCGCATCACGCGAAAACCACAAGGACTATCCAAACCACACTTTGCATACAGTACCACGGGAGTACGGACAAGGTTTATCAAAAGAAAAATCCGGAATCGGTCATGGGATTGAGGAACCATCAGGGTGGTAAAATGAACCAATAGCAAGAGCCAAAATCCAAACAATAACGAGATGCGAAGCCGTTTCTAATTGTTAAAGGCATCCGATTGTTAAAAGATTGATTGTTGATGTTAAACAGGCGGTGTTATGCCACGGCTCTCAATCAAAATCAAATCAAATCAGTGGCCTCATATGTGTCTGCTAACTGTAAGCATCTAAAAGCATATTTTGTAAGGCTGGGCTGATCCCGATTACAGAGTAAGAGTCCCTCACGTAATGCCTTACCGACATTTGCAATATCGCTAAAAATCGGGATCGGTGTATAAAATCCAGATAGATAGGTAATAAACCAAATTGAACATATTTTCACTTTTTTCGACCGATTTTGACGTTTGAATAAAATCGCTTCGCTCCAATTTGTCGACAGAGGAACTGATGACGCCCTAGTTTATTGTGTAAGTGATCCAAAAGTAAAACATGCATGTAAAAATGGATGTAATTGCCCTTTAAGCAGGAAAATGAAAAATGGTATTCCACTCAAAATGGTTAAATTTTCTTCTGTCAAATTCTGGGTGTTTACTCTTAGCAAAATTGTCCCCTTGTCGCAAGATATCCTTAGCAGTTGGAAAGGACGTTAATTCGACCATGTCTTTTTTCTTTGTCTTTTGTACTGGTGCTCCCATATTTATTTACTTATTTATTTATTTATTAGCTGCCGCGCCGGAGCATTAGGGCAGCTTTTGAAGGCAGATCAAAAAACCAAAACAAAAAAGAAACAAAAAAAAGAAAATGCACAACACAAAAAACCAGTCATCCATGTCACTGCATGAAACTGCGATTCTGGAATCCGTAAGCCTCTTTTTAAAGGACTCGCAGGACAAAGTATCCACAATATGAGTTGAAAGAGCATTCCACTGGAAGATGGTGCGTGGGAAAAACGAGAAGCGGAGGTAGTTTCTTTTTGTTTGGAAAACCCGGATTTTTTTTTTATGATCACCACGGCTGTAATAGTGAGGTACATGAAAGTAAACGTTTGGATCAACAACCGACAACCGTGCTTCCATGAGAGATCCGGAATTTATGAAAAGTGTAGAAAGGAAAGGTCCCATCACAGATCCCTGCGGGACACCAGAAGTAACAACGTCACTTTCAGAGATGAAGCCATTAAGCACAACACGCTGATTACGCTGGTGCAAAAAATCTGCAATCCACTGAAGAACATTAGGGGCTAGCCCATAAGCCGCAAGCTTTAAAAGCAACAAAGAATGGCTCACAGTGTCAAATGCCTTATGAAAATCGATAGTAATAAGGTCAATTTGCCCGGCCTGCTCCATGCCAGTGGCCAATTTATGCACCATATCCACAAGCAGGATCTCACAGGAGCCGCACTTATAAAAGCCAAACTGCCTACTGCTGATCATATCATTGTCGTTTAAGTAGGAAGCAGATGCAGAAACAATGATGTGCTCGAGCTTTTTACATAGGATGGAGGTGATGGAAATTGCGCGATAATTTTCAACAAGGCTCTTCTTACCAGACTTAAATATGGGTGTAACATGCACAGATTTCCATTCCTGTGGGACCGTGCCATTGCTGAGAGATGAGTTAAAGATTATCATAAGGAATTTACTGCTAATGCTTTTAGGAAGTTTCAACATTGAAGAGGTAATACCATCAGGACCTGGAGAAGTAAAACTCTTAAGGTTATCGATCAATTTCATAATCCCAGGAGAAGTAACAATGACATCAGGCATCATACTATCAGTACGAGGAGGAAAAACAGGAAGAGGATCAGCATTTGGCTCTTTAAACACAGACTTAAAATACTGATTAAGTAGGTTAGATTTTCCAAAGTCATCGTAACGCAAGGTTTCGCTATCAGCCTGTTTAAGAGGGGGCAGGTCATTCCTTTTCTTTTGTGTAGCTGTAGCGTACTTCCAGAACAATTTTGGGTTTTGCGTAAGCAAATCAGGAAGATTGTTGAGACAAGTACTTCTTGCTTGCGTTAACATTGCCTGTGCAAGTTCATTTTCATCCGAATAAAGCAGTCCAATCAGAGTTCAAGCCAGTGGATTTAGCACGTTTAAAAAACTTATGTCGTTTGTTAATCACAGATTTGACCTCCCGTGTAATCCATGGTTTATCACGGGAAGGCCTAACCAACTTTCGTGGCACAGAAGCCTGGACTGCTCCAAGAAGTGCACTCTTGTATTCCTCCCAAAGCTGGTCGGTCGTTTTACCCGCCGTTGTGTGCATGAAGGTAGACCACGCACTATCCATCATACCACTCAAGAGGTCAAGGTTAGCTTTAGAGTAGAGAAAAACAAAATGGTTCTTATTTGCACGGTCAATATAGGGTTGTATCTCAAAAGATACAGCTTTATGGTCACTGACACCTTCACGAACACATGTTGGCTGTACGAAATTAGAATTATCGGTGAAAACCAAATCCAGGAAATTTTTCCCTCTGGTGGGTTCAGTAACTAACTGCTCCATAGCCAGCCTCTCAAGAAAATTACGCACTTCCACAGATTGTGCATCATTCAGGTCATAAATATTGCACTCAACTGGAGACCACTTAAGATGTGGAAAATTAAAGTCTCCGTAGATAACCAATGGCATATCAGAGGTACTTTTGATATCAGCAATAATTTGTTCCAGAATAGAGACACTTTGATTAGTCCTATACACAGACAGAAAAGGGAGAGATTTGAATTTAGATTTAATAACACACGCACATCCTTCCCAGTCCCTGAAGTCAACATGCATCTCATATTCCTTCATCCCATATTCCTTCATCCCGTATTCCTTCACTATCAAATCTTGCGGAATTTTCTAAAGGATAGGAGTGAGGATTCAAATTTTCTTAAATTTTTACTGAGAGATTAGGTTTCTGCTGTTGCTGCAAAAAAAAAAATTCCTTGCATATGATACTTATTTCCTGTATCATGGAACTATTCAATTTCAATGATACTTACAGGAACGTTCTTACCATGCATGTTGTGGCAAAAGTGAGATCAGACAACAAGCCGAAGTATTTTAGCTGTGAATGCAGACCATTGACTGAAATCTGTTATTCTTGAGAGTATTGTGAAAATCTGCATGACCTTTATTTTTCTGCAAAAAGAAATCGCAGAAAGTGAGAAACTAGATTACCTGGTCGTTATCTACCTCTGCACCAGGACAGCCACAGATCAGTTTCCGTAGTTGCAGGTTTTTTGTGGTTGATCAGTCTGATTACGAGTATAATAATTATTGTTACTGAAACGTAAACGAAGACCCGTCATTTCATGTTATGGAAATTTATAGAATTTATTGTTACATTGAAAGATTCCAGCTATGTGTAAATAAAATATGGGTAACACACTGCTTGGAAGTTGGCCATTACTAAAATTAAATTAATTTATTAATTTATTTCCCAAAATTTTACTTTCAGAACTAACTCGAGGAGGACGTGTACAAATATTTATTGAGCGATTTCCGGACAAGACTATTATCAATGCCAACAAGCATGTCTCGGTCATTAACTTTCCTCTGGGTTTAGTGGAGAAGTATCGTCAAAATCCTTGGACAGAAGGAGAAGAATTAGGTGAGTTTGTTAAATACTAAAATTTAGGGGAGGGGGGAGGTTTGGGGTGGATTGATGGTTAGCACGATTATCAGTGGCGTAACTATGTCACGCTACGCCCCCCTGCAAAATTCCAGTGTGCGCCCCACACCCAGGGACCCGCAACCATTTTATGAAAGTCGAATGTGTATTTTAATATTTAAATTTTTTTAATTTTTTTTTTACCTACAAGTACACTACTTGCATTTCTAGCTTGTGGTTGCGTTTCAATTTTTTGTCTTTCTTTTATTTCTACAAGTGTGTTGACAACTACATCTAAATTTATTTTTCTAGCTTGCTGACAAATTAAAATATAATCAGCATTACACTAAGGATGTACTAGTATTTAACTGTATATGACGATAACTGTAATGGATTAAAGAATCTAAAATGTAGCATTAAATCAGCAGAATGCCGCAGATCTGCACTTTCACCCAGATTTCTGACATTCTGGCTCAACAGCTCGTGTAAAAGACGCCGACGTTAACGTAATATTTAATACCATTGTTGAGGCAACAACGTGATGCCACTGAACACTAATAAAATAATATTAACTATCTCTAACTAACTTTATGGGCGAAGTGCTAGCATGCTTCTAGATGTTATGTACGGTTACGCAGCGCCTTCCAATTCTCACGCATGCTTTCTTTCAGGGTGCATTTTGTCGGAAAGCTAAATGGCTATCGCAATCGCTACATTCACTTAAGTTTTAACTAGCTGGGGTCTCTAGCACGAGCCATTTTGTAACACTGTCCCGTTTGTTGTTGCATTGGCGTTTGTTTTTGTTGGGGCCCAGCGTTGGATTACCCAGAGCTTTTCATCAACAATACACGTCATAACATTTCGTTTGTAACTGACTGTTGCTGTTAATCAACATTACCATTCACATTGCTGTCGCTTTTTCAATACTATCGTGCAAAGAATGAGCACACTCGCTATTTTTTTCATTGCTACTGTGCCAAAAAAATGAATATGCTTCCTCTTTTTCAGAGATGCCGTGAAAAAGAATGAACATGCGCGCCCTATTGCATTAATATGCTGCTCTTCGGGGCTTGTTCACCGTTTTTCGTTGCTACTGTGCAAAGAATGAACATGCATGCCCTATTGCATTAATATTCCACGCTTGGATTGGGAGTCACAATTACTGCCTTCCCCGTGTACCAAACATTGCCCGGGGCCCAGTTATATATATATATAGCATTCATTCATTTACTTAGGTACGCTGAAGTTGGCGTATTTTTGTTAGCAGCTCAGTCAAGGTCAAGTCATTCAAACCATGCGATGCGTTCTTACAATTCATAGGAACAAGCGCATTCGTATGGTGCAACATCAACCACAATAGCCTCTGTCGCTAAGACACCTAATTACCATACACTTATTTAAACATTTTATGATCCTGGCTGCGCTCCACACCCGATACTTTTCACATTCGTAAAGTTTAGCTGAAAGCAAAGTTTAGTTTACTGTAAACGTAAGATGACTATTCGGAGTAGTCATCTTACATTAATATTTTATTGAAATTTAAAACCCATACTTACTTTAAATTGGTAATATATTTTGGATAAAATTTATGTAAATATTAAATAATCTGTTTCAGTAATAGTTTTGTCTATATTTCCATAAAACGTATATTTTTTCCCCCATTTCATCTGCGCCCCCAGTTCCTCTGCGCCCCCCTGCGACTGCAGGCCCTGCAGCATTGTAGTTACGCCACTGACGATTATAGTATGTGCCAAGCAAAGGTCCCTGGTTCGTGCCTAATTTTACCGAAGGGCCCTGGAAATGCTCTCGTGATTATGTCAATTGTGGCTTGTAAAAGATTCTAGGATCCAAGCAAAATTGCCCTTCTCCATCCCGAGAGCCTCAGCAGTTGAAAAAGGACAGTAATCTGTACATTTCCTATTTTATGTTTTTTCCTCAGAACTTATAAAACCTCAGCGACCACCAGTTGAACCCAAGAATTACCTGCAGTACTTTCTCGGTGGCATCAACAAAGAAACTATGTCCACAACTATGGAAGGTTTTGTGGGCTGTCTTACTGGACTTAGGGTTGGAAAACACGATGTTGATTTAGAGAAGATTGTCACTGAAAACCCAGGGGCTGACGGTAAGATATCACGCCATATTCATATTCTACTGGTTTTACTATGTAACTTGGAAGTACATGCAGCAATGCATCTAATTGAGACAATTACATGAGTCACAATTTGTTTTCTTCTATTAGCACTTGTGAAGCCAAAATTATAGAGTTGTTACGATCGATGATGGTAATACAATAGTGGTGTCCGACCGGTGTGGCCGATTTTCATGTTCATCCAAAAATACTTACCTTTATTTATTTATAGCTTATTTTTGTTGAAAATAATGCCCATATGCAAACCCCAGAACTTTCAATGCAGCTGCCTGGCGCTACCACTAGGTGGTCTGCTGCTGTATGTGGCCTCCTTCTGTTTCCCACATTTTCTCGTTGGATATCACGCTAGTAGGTCAATAGTGTCGGCGCTCATCTGTTAGGCCTAAAATATCCAGTTCTGGCATTCTGTGCAGGGGTGGTTAAACCTAGAAAATTACAAAAGGTATGCCATAAATGTTATCAGGTGGTTTTCGGACCACCATGAAGGTAATTTGTAGTACGTTTGTGAGAAGAATCTGTAATGGATGGGGTCGACAAAAGATTCATCCGAGAAAAGATTGGTTTCACTGCTTTTCATGGAGTTCACTCAATCACTTACGGTGAACACAGGAGTTAGATCCTTTTCTTTTCTTCCATTATCCACACATTACAGGTATGTATATATTTATATTTGTTTATTTTGTTTTGACCGTACGCCATTTAGGTACAATAAAAAAGGCAATAAGGCCACTTAAAAAAAGAAATCCGTTTCTCAATCACCGCCTTACCTGTCACAACCTAAAAGTCTTCACACAACCTTTTTCTCAGTCTTTGCGTGCTATGCAGCTTGGCTTGTTGCAGCAAAAGCAAATTTGTTTTAAAATGTTGTATTATGTCCAGGAAATGAGCTTATGAAATGGCAAGACTAAATGTAGTTTCATTTTGTGACCACATTCAATGTTTATTGCCGTGTAACTTTTTTAAGCAAACATGAAAGAAAAGGAAAAAAAACAATTTGCTATCACATGAGGTAGGGTTTCTGTTGTCTTATTCAAAATAAGAGTCAGACTTGTCTTTGTAGTGAGTTTCGGGATTATGAGTGTATGCGATGAAACCATGCGCCAGTGACCACTGACCCTACAAAACGTAAGTATTCTGTCGGGTTCCTCCCCCCATAGGTACCCTGGCCATGGATCAACTCAGGTCGAGACATCCTCACATCACATCACATCACAAGGTTTATTCTGGTCATCAAACATTGACTTGACGGTTACTAACGATGTCAACAACGATCGGTCGAAGAACATGGCTTCAATAAAAAAAAAAAGAAAAGTCAGTGAGAGTGGGTTTGTTCGGCACTACGATGTCGGGTTCCTTCCCCCAATTGGGTACTCTGGTAACGGATCAACTCAGGTCGAGACATCTTCACATCTTATCACACAGCTTATTCTGGTCATCAAACACTGACTTGGAATTGGCGGACGGGAGATTGGCGATGCTGCACGTCCTCTTTCTCCTGCCCTAAACTCAGAAGGAAGCTTGTTGCTCCTAGACATTGGTTCCAGCGAGGAGACGATACGTGAGGAAGTGCTGCCTCGCAACAATTCTGCATTCATACATTCAAGATGCCTCATTTCCAGGGGTGAAAGTCTTGTCTCTCGTCTACATGTTCCATCTCATTGTTCTTAGGTGACTGTTAGATCTGATATGAGAGTGTGGGTGGTAAGTGCAGAGCTATCAGAATTCACGCAGTTGCGGTTATTTAATGGGGCTACAGTAATTACGGATAGATAGCGAATAGATGGCTTACGTCTGTAACTGGTCTGGCTTTGCATGATGGTAAACCGATTGTCACGTCTTTGCAATCTTCACATGTCCAAAGACAGCATACAAGATTTACTTCAGGATACACAATCAACACCATCACTACTAACACCCAGGAACAATGTTTGTGATAGTCTCAGCCATTGGCTCACTTCTTTTTCAGAGAGCCAGGCAGCAATGTGCACACGTGACTAGTGTTCATCTTTATTGTTATCCTGTGTTCCTGTTGATACCATAATGCTACACTGTTGCTGTTGTGCCACATCTGACAATCGCAACAAAATCCCCCACTCGCATTTTGTATTCATGAACGGAGTGAGGGGCTACGGCACCATCTTCTAATGATGTGTCCTACTCGAACTTGAGCCAGACCTCCCTTTGTGAGAATTTTTCGGACATTTCGCACGCTTGGACTTTATCCCCTCTTGTAGACTTTCAATTTCTGCATCAAAAGCTTTGCTTTGTCGTATCATTTGGTTTTGCTCTTCTTGTGACGCAACCAGCCATTGATCCACGTAGGCATTGTGATTGAGCATGACTCCATCACACTCAAACCACTTATCTCTAATAAATTGTAATTTGACTAATTCCTACGGCTTGCTTTGAAGACCGTAGTGCCAGAGTCATAAAGACTGAAAACACGCCGTTAATGGAAACAGATCGTACGGAACATGAGCAGAATACAGGCTACTTCGCGACTCCTTCTCAACTGCGCAACGCATCTGCTCAAACCAGTCCACCGTGCCGTGTGTAAAGGATACTGCGCCTATGCCGGCAACAAGCAAAGGCTGTGGTGATTGATACCAAAGGGAGCAAGTTTCAATAATGAGGACCTAACTAAGCCTTTGCCCCAAAAACGGTATGGGAAAAAGTTGTTCAGCTGATCATTTTAGATAATTCTAGCGCAACATGAAGCAGATCAGTAAGGAGTCCGTTGTCTGCTCCTAAGCTGATCGTAGTCATATTTTGTCAGTCAGTTACACTGAGGACTGTGGCGTTGATCACATTCACACGGCTTCCTTCACCTGCAACAGACATTAAGTCTGGTGTGAGTTTTACCCATTGTCCCACCTTGCATGTTGACAGCCTTTTTGGGCACGTTCCTACGCCGCCTCACCGTTAACGGTCTTCCCTGTAGCCCTGGCTGGGAAAATCACTCCTATAACATGAAGGAATTTCTGATATGCATTGAATGGGTCAAAGGTCACACTGTTCGTCTTGATTTCAGAGTGAGGAGTCAAGACCAATACTGATGGTGAAAAGGCCCTCGTCCCAGTGTGAGGCATATTCACAAAGAGCGGGTGCGGTGATCTTTCTGCTCTATTCGGCTGTTTGGGGAACATCCAACCAGCTGGAAATGCTAAAGACAGTCACTTACGCAAAACCAAAAATCGTCCAAGTTCCACAATTCAAACGTGCAAATTTTTGACTATTTCTACTGAAGAATCTTCTTCAGGCAAGATTCATGAGACTTGCACAACAACAACCACCAACGAACTTTCCCTCTTCAGGCAAGAGTCATGAGACTTGCACAACAACAACCACCAACGAACTTTCCCTCTTCAGGCAAGAGTCATGAGACTTGCACAACAACAACCACCAACGAACTTTCCCAAGTTCACTACATTCAAATTTCCCTCCCCTCTCCCAGTGAGCCTTGGAACTCGGTCAGCGCTCAAGCTCACTGTCTGAGTTGGCTCCCTCATCAATACTGGAGCTATTGCTGAATGAAGGTAAGAATTTTTGCCAGCTTTTCGTCAGTTTTTGATTCAGTTCTGCTGTCACTATTTTTCCTATCTGCTAATATGCTGATTTTTGCAAGTTCATATCTTCCTATCTTCCTATCTTGGCAGTATTGAATGGCAATGACCTCCAACGCACGGAGATGTGCTCCCCTGCTCGTTTCCGACTTCAGCATCACCTTGGTGTTATCGCAGTCTGCTTAGTGTTTACTCTTTTCACAGTGCAAGGCTACAGCGCTCTTCTTGTCTCCGTCAATGGTGGCTTGTGCATGTTCCTTGACTCGGACGCAAATGTACCTTTTTGTCTCTCCTATGTAACCTGGAAAGAAGCAGATCTCTCCCTGAACCGGAGAAGATGAAGCCTAAAGGCCAGACCACACCAGCCGAGCTTTCAGAATTCTCTGACGTCTGACCAGCTTATCTTGTGTCCAGGGGCACTTGTGTCTATTGGGATTTCTAAGAGTTCGGGTGAACCATCACAGAATATGGTTTCACCTGGCATGGTGACCTAATGGATCGTCAAGCCAATTTGTAGAGGTTGCAGGGCAGTTCAGGGTAATTCGAGGTGATTCGGAAAGTACCTCGAGCAGTCCCAAAGAATTTGAGGAAATTCGGGGAGATCAGACATAAACTACCTTTCGAAAATCCGTTCGATCCTCTCGATCCATTTGAAATTAATCTCAAAGACACCTTGAGAAGTCGGGATATTTCGGGAAAATCCTTGGACCCATATGCAATGGTGAGGCGTCATGGACTTAGATTTTGGAATCTCCCAGTAGATTAACATCTGAGTTTTAGACGTGGGCATTAATTTAAACGAAAATAAGCTACAAATAAAGGTAAGTATTTTAGGATAAATAAACTCTAATTTTAGCATTTAAATTTAGGGTTTTTTTTTATTGCCCACCCATACGATTTTTTTTTACCATACAGGATTCCGTATTGACTGCAAAATGACTTGCGACAGTGAACCGTGCAAAAATGATGGGTACTGTGTTGAGCAGTGGAAAATTCAGCAGCGGCGGTGTAATTGCACTTATACATCATATCGAGGAAAATCGTGCGATGAAGGTAAATTTCAGTAACGATGAACTAAAAAAAATAATAAAGTGGTGCTGTGACGGAGAATGTAAGTAGAAAAATGTAATTTTAAGGTAACTCTTCAAACCTAATTTCTTTCAATTTATAATCCCATTTCAAGTTAGAGCTGTGCATTACAAGAGATTGTCTCAA
>JAHWFP010181689.1:0-24049 GCA_023313725.1 Lithobius niger | reverse complement strand
GCAATCACTAGTAACTAGCAAACACCAGGTCAAATTCGTAGTGCAGTGTGTTAGTAATTAGAGCTAAGTTGCGGCTGTTTGCTATGTAAGCAATATATTTTTCTTCAATTCACCGTAAGTTACATCTTTAAAGTGATGCAGTTGCAGTTCTAATTAAGATAAATGGATTTATTTAGGCTTAGATGTCATGGAAGGATGTATATTTTCCAACATGCTTAATTACAACGATGTAATTATGAGCTAAGCTACGGCACTCTATGTTGTGATGTGCATTTTGAGTCTATTTATTACAACATCATTAAAGTGCTGCAGCAGCCGTTCTAATTAATATAAATTAGATGTAATCATACTTAGGTTACAGGTGGAGAAGTATATTTTGGAACAAGGGAAATTAAAACGATTTATTGTAATTAGGAGCTAAGCTACGGCAGTTTACCTACATTGCAGTACTGTGCTTTTTGCGTCTCTTTATCACAAGTTACATATTTAAACTGCTGCAGTAGCCATTCTAATTCAGATAAATGGATATAATTAGGCTTAGATGAAAGATGGATATGTATCTTTTTTAACAAGCGTAATTAAAATAAATCCATTAATCATAATTAGAACTGCCACCAAATTACGTTAAAGAAGTAACTCAGAGAGAATTGAAGTATGCATGGAGCAACAGCACAGATAAACACTTGCAACTTATCTCCTAATTAAGATAAACCGTTTTTATTACCTATGGGGGAATGTACATTTCGCCACCTTTCATTTAGTCTTAATTACATCCATTTATCATAATTAGAACTTCCACCGCATCACTTTAAAGATGTAACATGAGGTAAATACGAAGATAGCATGGGGATCATGTTGTAGATTATCCCCTAATGACGATAAACCGTTCTAATTATCCGTATTCGAAATTATACACCTCCGTCTTTCATCGAAGACTATTTGCATTAATTTATCTTCATTAGAACGGCTACTGCAGCAGTTTACAGATCTAACTTGTGGTAAATAGATGCATATAAGCACACCACTACAGTATAAATAAACTGCCGTAGTGTAGCTCCTAATTACAGTAAAGTTTTAATTACCCTTGTTCCAAAATTTACTTCTCCATCTCCCTCCTATAAAGCGTACTTACACGGCTACTGCAGCAGTTTAAAGATGTAACTTGAGGTAAGAGACGCAAAAAGCACACCAACTGCCGTTAGCTCCTAATTATAAGAATCATTCCAATTAGCCGAGATGGAAAATATAAATCGCCACCTGATATCTAAGCCTATATACATCCATTTATCTTAATTAGACCTTTAAAAATGCAGGAATAAACAAATAGGAATAACGTAGTTTAGTGGATACCATGTGGTGAACCGACATGCATGGCGCCATACATTGCTATGATGAAACAGAACTTGAAAAAAGGACTGGCTTCCCATAATCATTTTAATCATTAAAAACTTACGGTCGGTATATATATATATATATATATATATATATATATGTGTGTGTATATATGTAGGTATATATGTATCTCTTCTCCTCTTGAAGTAGGAAGGCTAAAAATATGAGAAAGGTGTCAAAAGACTGGAAATTAATCCTGATTTCGCGTAGGCGTATTTTCGTAGTTCTAGGTAAACTTTTTCTCCTCGAAAAAAGCGAAAAAACCCCTTTGGACCATTGTTGAAACGAATTTTTCGAAGTTGATTGTTAGTTTCGGAATATCACCTCTTCCTGCTGTGCGGATGGTCCACAATTGTTGCGCCACGTAGGAGGCGCGTGGTCCAGTAGTGTTGTCGGTAGGATTACGGCTGGCAATGCTAACAGCCGTCATTCAACAATGAGGCACGTCCAGCTCGCTGATGAAACGACTGTTGGAGTTGCATTTTGAATATTTCAAATACAATCTACCTATTTAGCCTTAAATTTAAATGAAAACACGTAAATATACGAAAAGATTAATGCGAAATTATGCATATTTAAACAAAATATATTGATTTCAGAAATATTTCAACGTTTGCATTTGTAAACCATAGACATTCGATCAATAGTGTGCTATTAGCTGGTGCTCTACTCTAAGTAGTCCAGCCTAATTGTGGTAAACACGAATAGTTGCTAGGTACGATTTCGCCTTGCACGAAATCTTTTATATTAGTCAAAAATTATGGGCGACATGTGGTTTCAAAGCATCACTTGTAGCAGGGAAGGAGATGGCTTTTAGGTAAAAAATTCTTTAAATTTGTGAAACAAGGAAACCCATGTAAAGTTTGCAAAATTTATTGAAATAAAAAAACCAAGAGCGGCACAAAGGAGTATGCAACAAGCATGATAATATCACCAAGCATGTTTAGTTCAAGCATGCAGCAACTCGCGTGCTACAGCATTGAAACGGCCTTGCAGCACTGATGGATAAGGCTTCTTCAAGACAAGGCCGACTGTGAAGAAATCGAGTGTCTCGCCTCCTGGCTTATTGTCAGTTTAGGTGCATGCCAAAAATGGGATGGCTTTTTCAAGACAAGGCCGACTGGGTCCAAATCGCATGCCTCGCCTCCTGGCTCAATGATAACTCAATCCCGCGCCAGAAAGGGAATGGCTTCTTCAAGCCAAGACCGACTGGGGAAGAAATCGCGTGTCTCACCTCCTGGCTCATTGTCAGCTTAGGTGCATGCCAAAAAGGGGATGGATTTTTCAAGTCAAGGCCAACTGGGTCCAAATCGCATGCCCTGCCTCCTGGCTCAATGACAGCTCAATCGCATGCCAGAAAGGGAATGGCTTCTTCAAACCAAGGCCCACTGGGCTACAAATCGCGTGTCTCATCTCCAGGCTCAAGGCCAGTTCATGCGTGTGCCAGAAAGACATTGCTTTTATCGAGACTTTTGTTGTCAGTGGTATTATTGCTAATAATCTGAACAAGAGGCGCGTGTAGCTATTGGGTGGCCAGACCGTTGGAGTGATATATGGTTACCATATCGTTTGTTTATGAACTGAACGCGTTAAGAAAAACGCGTCCTACATTCTGATCATTTTCTTGATTGTTTTAAATGTGGAATATCTGTCAGCAGCTTAAGAGCTGGAGCATGACAGCTCTTCGAGCGTATTCTTTAAGCTAAGGCCGACCAGGGTATAGAAATCGCATATCTCGCCTCCTGGCTCCTTGGCAGTTGAGGCGCATGGCAGAAGGGTGATGGATTTCTAAACGGCGAAGCCGTTTTTTGTTTATGAACTGAAGCCTTACGAAAAACGCGCACTGCACTCATTTGCTTGATCGTTTTAGATGTGGAATGTCTGGCAGCAGTATAAGAGTTGCAGCATGAAAGCTCCTCGAGCGCAGCGAGACGACGCGCAATGAGCGAGCGAAGCGAGCGACTCCGCCAGTAACCATAAAAAACTTACGGTCGGTCGGTTTGTTTATATATACGTCTTCTCCTCCGGAAGTAGGAAGGCTAGAAATGTGAGAAAGGTCTCAAAAGACTGGAAATTACTCCGGATATCGTTTAGGCGTATTTTCGTAATTCTAGGTAAAAGTTTTGCCCTCGAAAAAACAAAAACGGCCTTGCAGCGCGGCCTTGAAACGGCCTTGCAGCGCGGATGGATAAGGCTTCTTCAAGCCAAGGCCGACTAGAGGAGAAATCGCATGTCTCGCCTCCTGGCTCATTGGCAGTTTAGGCGCACGGCAGAAGGGGGTTGGTTTAGAACATTTGTTTATGAACTCAAGCCTTACGATAAACGTGCACTGCACTCTGATCATTTGCTTGATCGTTTTAGATGTAGACTGTCTGCCAGCAGCATAAGAGTTGCAGCATGAAAGCTCCTCGAGCGCAGCGAGACGACACGGAATGAGCGAGCGAAGCGAGCGACTCCGCTAGTCTAATGTTATATGCAACGACAAAACAAATTCCTTGGTTCTGCATCGTATAGCGACAGGGCACACCCCGGATTTGGCAATACAAAAATCATCTTTGACGTAAAGCAATACAGATCGAGGATAAGTTTAGAAAGTATTTGTATTTTAGTGCAGCGTCTGCCAGTCCATAATCACATACTCCGAAAATAAACAACTTTTGGAGTATATTCCAGTAATACATAAAATTGGAATATAATATTACGAATTTTTCCCGCTACCGGTTGCAGTACGTAATCCTGCAACCGTAAAATCTCGTCCCTCCCCTCTGCTTTCTGCAGTGAATGGTCCGGTTCCCTCTTGCCGGCTTTTAACCCGACTTAGGTTCTTTTTATTTTAGTATTTAATTTTTTTTCAAACTTTTGATTGATGCTTGCTATGGATGGATTACCCTTGAGTGTATCTTATGTATTGACTCTCGCTTTTTGCGTGAAGTGTGCTGCTTGATAACGGCTAGTCTTCTGACTTGAAACGTCACTTTTTTTGTGTATTTTTGCGCACCTTTTTGGCTTGCTCTAAATTTATTACTGCCTGTGATTTTTGCCTTCCTGTTTACAGGTGGTGATTTGAACCCTTCACGAATCCAAAATAGGAGTCTTCGCTTGCAGGCTGCACCATCCGGTCTGTTTTCTCATGCACTTGAATTTTTCGTAGTGATTATGGCGTACGACCTTATGCTCAACGGGTGTTTGTCTTTTTGATCGCCTACTCAAATCGAACCTAGTTTACACTCTGTCAATTTAAGAATTGTTGGTCGTTGTAATTTATTCTGATTTGCCACGGCTGTACTTGCAGCTAAAAATAGATGAGCATTTCCACATTGCACAGAAGATAGACAGAGGGGTGTGGTCCTTTTTAGGTTTCCCCCCTTGGCAGGCAGGTCAGTGGGACATTTCTGATTTACACCGCTCATCCTCCCCTTTAATCATGGCGGCCTCGACAGACACAGATTCTGGACAGCCGTAAACCGAAGAAAACGGAATACTTTTACAACCACCTAATAGCACAGGCTGGGGGGAAATTCTTGTAGCCCTACAGTGCAGGGTTTTTTTATTTTTTATTTAGCTTTACAAACTGAACTCCAATACTGTATTAATTTTTTTTTTTTTTTAAACAAAAGCCTTAACGAGGGCAACATTTTTGTGTGATAGTTCATGGGAATCTGTTCGTGGTGAGCAGAGCATATAATCGAGTAGATGAAGGCTTGGTCTTGAAACCAAGAAGAGGATTTAAGAAGAGATCTAATTTCACTCGGTGAACTCTAAATGTTAGATAACTCTTGGATGCAGTTTTGTGTATTACTTCCGAATGAAGTAGTAATTTTCGTCCTCTGATTTTCAGTGAACATACAAATTCTATCTCTGCCCACATTTAAAGTATCTACGACTAGAAATAAGCAGTGCGACCTCCTCTGTACTTATCTGCTAATTGTGGGTTAGGGTAATAAATAAATAACCCAGATTGTGCTGTCAAAAACTCCTTAAATGGGGTAGAATTTCGTTTTTTTTTAATGCGTAACACTTTTTTTCATTTCTTCATGCTATCATTTGGTTTGTGCTAAGTATAATGTAAAAAAGAAACTACGTTGAGCACAAATGCGTGCACTTAATAAGGTTGGCAAGACCGGACTCAACACACGGATTGCGCAAAACAGCGTGCTCACGAAGTTGGTTTGTAGGGGAAGGGGGAAGAGAATTCAACTAAGCCTCAGCATTAACTTTTAAACCGGCGTCAAACTTTGAACTCCTATAGTTTCGTCCAGAGTGGACAATGGACATAGACCAACGAAATTCGGTATTTGGGGTCGTGTCATAACTATTTCACCGCATTACAAATTTTAATGACAACAATCGAACCGTTCGGCGTCCACAGCATGGCCATTTCTTGTTGTTCTTGTTGATGGAAATCTTTGCCCTCACCTAGAGAGCGAACCACTGAACCGATTTTCAAGTTCTATAGCCTAGGGCCTTTCGCAGGCTATTTTATTGTAACTACAATACTCTTGACACGGAAAGCCAAATGGGCTAGAACTTTTGCTCTTACCTTGAGATCGAACCAATGAACCGATTTTCAGTTTGTATAGCTTAAAATGTCGGTATTAACACCGATCAGGGCCTTTTGAACACTATTTTGATGTGACTGCAGTATTCTCGTCAGCAGAGCAATTATTATTGTAAAGCACTGGGCAGAAATCATTAAAGTTGTTGTTGGGACTCTTTGCAGTCGCCTGGCGATCGAACCACTGAACCGATTTTCACGTTCTATAGCTTAAAACGTAGGTATGGGCAAGGCCTAGGGTCTTTCGCATGCTATTTTAATGTAACTACAATATTCTTGACACGGAAAGCCAAATGGGGTAGAAACTTTGCTCTCACCTAGAGATCGAACCAATCAACCGATTTTCAATTTCTATAGCTTAAAATGTAAGTATTAACATCGACCAGGGCCTTTTGAACGTGATTTTTATGTGACTGCAGTATTCTCGTCGGCAGAGCTTTTATTATTGAAGAGCACTGGGCAGAAATCGTTAAGTGGAGTACACAAATTCTTTCAAATGCTGCTAAAGCATGACATTTCGACACAAGTCTTTCTTAGCAGCATACATCGAATCAGCAATGGAACCCCCATAAAATACTCCCAAAGAGCCCCAGCAGCCCCCTGCGACCCCTCACTGACGTTTGACCCACAAATCTTTGCAAATCGAGCTAAAAGCTTGTAATTGGGTACACAAGTCATTCTTAGCAGTAGAAGTCGAACAAGACATGGACCCCCCATGACATACCCCCAAAGGGCCCCCAGCGCCCTCCTGTGCCCCCATCATTGTGGTTTGACCAACAAATTCTTGCAGATCGAACTAAAAGCATGAAACTTGGCACACAAGTCATTCTTAGCAACCGTGGAATTCCCGTGGAATTCCACCAACCATGGAATTCCCACGAAATATCCTAAAGGGTCTCCTAGTGCTCCACAGTGCCCTCCTCTATGATTCTTGACAACAAATTATTGCAGATCGGGCTAACCATTTGAATTGTGGCACACAAGTTATTCGAACCAGCTATGGAACAACCTATGAAATATCCCCAGGCTTCCCCCAAGCTCTTCCCCCTCTTCCCCGCGGCTTCACCAACAAATTATTGCAGATCAAGCTAAAAACATGAAATTTAGTACACAAGTCATTCATAATAGTACAAATTGAACTAGCTGTGGAACCCCCTCCAGATAATCTACAAGGCACCACAACGGTCCCTACCTATGTCCCTTCCTTGAGGTCTGACCAACAAATTCTTGCAGATAGTGCTAAAAGAATGAAATTTGGTACTCAAGTCATTGTTAGCAGTACAAATGAGACTAGCTATGGAACTCCTGAGAAATCCTCCAAGGCCTCTCAGTGCTTCCCCCATTCCCGCTCCATGAGGTTGATACCCGAAAAATTCTTGTTGATCGTACTGGAAGCATGCATTGTGATTCACCAGTCATTCCTAGCAGGAGAAATTGAACAAGCCATGGATACCCATGCCACAGCCCCCTCCACTCCTGTGCACCCCCATGAAGCATCAATGACCAACAAATTCTTGCTGAACGTACTAAAAACATGCATTGTTGTAGAACTCGAACTACATACGGAATCCCATGAGATACCCCCCCCCCCCCCCCGGTGTTTCGCAGTGTCCTCTCCATGAGGCTGATGATCAACAAATTCTAGTTCCATTTGTACTGCTAAGAATGAGTTATGTACCGACTCATGTTTTAGCGCGATCAGCAAGAATTTGTTGATCAATAACCTTGGTGAGTGTGGTGGGGAGGCAGGAAGGGGTCTTAGGGGGGTATCTCGAGGGATTCCATCGCTAGCTCGATTTATAAGCTTAAGAATTGACTTGTGTACCAGATTTCATGGCTCTTAGCTCGAGGTTCATGATTAGTCCAAATTCTGGTACGTAACAGCTGTACTACACTTGGAGATCGAATCAATGAACCGATGATCAAGTTTTACAGCTTAAAACATAAGTATGAAGAAGGCCTATAGCATTTTGAACGATTTTTTAATGTGACTACAATTATTGTTGTACCCCTACTTTTTTTGTTTTCATTGTTACAAACTATTGCTCTAATCGACTTATCAGGCCAGCGTTCGTATGGACCATTGTTTAAAAGTGTGGTGATGAGTGCCAACTGAAATCAATGCATTTCCAACTTATCGTCCTACTTTTAAACAATGAACCATTGTTTAAAAGTATGGTGATAAGTGCCAACTGAAACCAATGCATTTTCAACTTATCTGTATCTGTATCTTATTGAGCTTACAAGCCTTAATGCCACACGCTCACTCTAGCCTACTTAACATCTAACTTACTCTACCCCGTACAGACCAAAACAAAACACAAGAAGCCTCCAGTGGCACTTGCTCAAACAAGGGAGAGGCACCGAACTACCGAAAGTCCCTGACAAGGCGCCACTGTGACGTCACTGAACAAACCGGCCAGTGGCCTTGCAGTTGCCTTCAACTTATCGTCCTACTTTTAAACAATGGACCATATAATCATTGTTAAAACATTGTTAAAGAACCACGCATATTAATTACGCTGAGCCAATTCATTTAATGATAATTTTAAATGATTTGCATTTCTAAGTTGCAGGAAAACGGTTCAGAAACGCGGTGATTTCTTAAAAAACACGCTAGCCTCCAGGGCCTCTGCTCCCCCCCCCCCCCCACCCACCCACTGCAGAAAACCATTGTTAACCATTTTTTAAAATGTTATATGGATTCGTATTGCATTGCGATACGGAACACGTTATCGGAACACGTTAAAGGAACAAGTTAAAGGAACACGTTTCAAATTCAGGCCAGTTTCTTTTTTTAAAAATATTAGCTTCCTGGGCCCCTGCCCCCTCCCTCCCACCTCAGCGGCTTTTCTCCAGAAACTTTTTTTTTTAATTTTCATTTAAAATGAGTTTATGTGAAAATTTCATCTTGCAACTCGCTGAGTTACAAGAATGCGTTTCAAATTCACGCCGTTTTCTTTAAAAATTTTAACTTAAATTTAAATTTTAACTTAATTTTAACTAGAAGGAATACCTGTGAGTGTATTTAAGTGCCGGTATATTTATCATAGAGTTTTGCACATATAGGTTTTGTAAGGAAAAAAGCAAAGTTTTGAACAAAGACACTCTAGATAAAATCCCCGGGCCGTACATTAATGCAGATCAAATTAATATTTTCTAGCCTAAGACGTAATATTTCAACTTTCAGTTAACTGTAAAGGCATTTATATTTAATTACAAGAATTATATAAGGATGTTTACGTAAAATAAGCACGCGTAGCAAGCGGATTTTGGCGTTTGCATAGTGTCGTATTTCGTCAGCAGAGGGCGGTAACACTTTCACTTTTGGTATCGATGTTCCATTCTTGCTCTTTCGGTTATTATTTTCATAAAACCAATAGCGTTAACACCAATGCCTTTACAAATGGTTTACTGTTCTTGATTCCCAAATTGAATGCGTGTTTACTTGGAGTTAGCACCGTATTTTGTCGAGAATGTGCATGTTATATGTTTTCCTACGGAAGTTTAAAGGAAGTTTCTGAGAAACTTAGGAGGCTGTAACTCGTGCTCGGCTGAGCATGACTTGAGATCTCGTGCTCAAGTGAAGTACGAGTCGTTGTTGGGAATATGGAATCCATACTTGACTTCAGTCCTTGCTCAGTCGAGTCGTACTTGGGGCCAGGGACTGAGTCATCGTTCGAAATATGGGCCTCAATCTTTGGAAAGCTACTTCCTCTTTTATTAGACACCTTTAAAGGGATATACCTCCCAGCACCATTACTCTCGATCCTCCACATCAAGTACGGCCCCAAAGGTCTATTTCCTTACCGTTAGTCTTTCCCTTGCTAAAAATCCTTTTTTAAATGTGGCGTCTAGGAGATTTTCTGTTGAATATAATGGAACTTTATTTACTAACGACCCGTCACTAAATCATGCATTGCGCGCGTACAATAATCATGTCGTTTCATCTCTGTGTGTACATATACTAATTTTCTAATAATTACCATGAGGTCTAAAATCTAATAGACTAATGCGGTAAAAATTAAAATTAATTATTCCAATAGATCGCCGAAGCAAAATTATAAGACACTACCCTAGAAAATTATAAATTGTGATTTTAAAATACGAGAATCATTCCGGTTTGTGACGACACAATCAATGGGTTCACGCTGGCTGGACTATTAGGCGCAATGCCAATTGAGACAATAGCTACGTTTTCGTTGCGAGGAACAAAGCTACCGTCTCAGTTGACCTTAGCTATGGTAAATACGCAGATGTGATCGTCGCGTAGGTGTTGTGAGGCAGGCGGAAGGTTATAAGGCAGGCGGTATGTTGCTTTAACTCCGTAAACTCCTAATTCAACAAATTGTTTGTAACTAGCAATAAAATAATGAAAGATGTTTTCGACCTTTTACATGTTCAAATTTGTAAATCTGATATATGTTCTGAACATACGGTTCTGCAACTCTTAAATTATTCTGCACTGACAAATGGCGAACCTACAAATTGCTTACTCACGTATTCTGTCAAATCATGTAGTAGAAAATTTTAGTTTTATGAAAAAGAACAAATGACACTCATTTGTTCAAAGGTAAGTTCAAAGGGTTTTAGCGAGCATTAACCACTTCCGGTCATCTGCCCGACAAAGCCCTAAAGCCCTGTCTGCAGCACCCAGATTCCCAGTTGGGACGACAGATGAGTGATACAACAGTAAGTATAGGTTATATAGCCATACTTTTGCAACAGTGGGACCTGGTAAGTCGCTTTTGTCACACTTTTTCTTGGTCGGTGTCCAAGGACTGAACGGACGTCCAGGTCGACGAGGATGTTTCCTTCGGTCCGAGGCTACTGGCCAAGAAAACGTGTGACAAAAACGACTTATCAGATCCCATTTTGCAAAAGTATGGCTGTAAGGTATGTAGGACTATACCTTATTTCTGACCTATAGTATAGTTTGCCATCGTTGTCTTCGTCTTTCGATGGCGGTGTTCATTGTTGTAGGGGTATCGCGCGGGGCGCGTTTTGGCTACTTCGTTATTGTTTTGCCAGTTTTGTTTAGGTATCGTCAAGAACTGTCGGGTGCTTGGTTATTGTTTCGTGTTCGGCTGCGTGAAATTGCAGCAGGATTGGGTGACTTGATTTAGTTCAGTGATTCCGAGTAGTTTAGCCAAGTAGCTTGAACAAGTCAACCGTTTTGAAAAGGTGACTGCTGATGACAGGGTATTTTTTAACATGGTAACTGCTGCTCCGAATGGAGCACCAGCCTTTACGATTGGAGCACCAGTCAAGATCTTGGAGCAGTGGAGCACCAGCCGTTGCAACCCTTTCCTCAAAGTTCAAACACATTTTCCGTTGTAAAAAAAAATATTACGATAAAAAATTAAATTACGACGAAACGAATGTGTGCAAGTCGTTCGTCCCGGTTGTTTACCGAAATTCCAGATGCCTCCAACCCAATAGAGTTGAAATATTAGACCTGAAAACATAAGGATGGCAAAAGCACATGTTCATTCACCGGCATCACTCCGTGTTAGGGACCTAAGGGACCGGTCATTGTTTATCACCGAGGGAAAGGGTTGGAGCGAAGGAAATTTGGGGGTCATGAAGTTTTGGACCCTCTTATTTTTCAGGTCCCATCAAGAGGGGAGGGGGTTAAAAACACGCTAACCAACTGGAAGAAAAAGTAATTTTTTTGCACCTCAAAAATGGCACTTTCAGCAGTCAACATTTCTAAAAACGCCTCAGCTTCTGGGGGGGCAAGCCCCCCATACCCCCCCATAATGTGAGTGTTTACGAGGTTTTTAAGAAGCTATTAGTACCATTACTGCAATATAGTTTTCACAGAAAACTTTGTAGAAAATCCTTGGCACCTGGTTTCTTGGATTCTTCTGTCTTTCAGGTGTTAACTATTTACCGATGTGGGCATGCGAGCACACGGTGTGTTCATCATACTTATTGTATGAATTTCGACAAGAGATGGGTGTAAGAAACATTTCATAGAACATGTTTAACCCAACATGTCTTTTCGTTAAAAACGAGACATGTTTCCTTAAACTAAATATGGTAACTGTCAGTGTAGGAGCTATTCACGTTTGGTTACAACACTAATCTTGGCTATAGGAGTCATCTGCAGATAGTCTCAATAGGTATACGAAAAGTGCATTTTTTTTTTTGGGGGGGGGGGGGTCACATTACTTCTGGACCTTGAGTGGGAGGGTCCAAAATTCTATAGGGGGTCAAGATTTTTGCCGGGTCTCAAAGGGTGGTTGTTGTCGAAAATTGTGTGGTCACAGTTTCATTTCCTCCACCCCCAACCCCCATCCCCCCTCCCACCCCCCCCACCCCCCAACCGGGCCATAAATAATGACCGGTCCCTAAAGTAAATAAAGCAAATTTTAAATGTAAAATTTCTTATAACTTTTGAGTGCAAAAATGTATTCATACACCCCCCCCCCTCCATTTCTGTCTGACCTAAGGCCTCAATCATGCCCTTTTTTACTATTTGGATTACCAGTTCATATATCCTTAAAAAATGCCCTGGCTGATGAACCATTGCAACGTCAAAAGTCCAGATTACAACATATCTTTCGGAATACTATTGATGCAGAAATCCTTGATGTTGCTGGAGTAGGAACTATAAAATAAAACCATCTCAGCCATTTTCCGACCGTGGGGAAGGTTTGATTTGGGACAAGAAATTTGATTACCGTGCAAGCTTTAGTTGCAAGTTTTAGTTACGCAGTATTTTTCATTAATTGTTTGATTTATGCCATGAAAACTGCAGTGCAGTAAGTGAGCTAAAACTCATACCAAATCAACTTATCATTGATTTGGCAACTGATCGATGGCGTTGTTAAAACTCATACGAAATCAACTTAAGGTATAGGTTAAGTTAGTTATTAAGTTAAAATGAGCGCATATGGTGTGTAAACCTTTTGGCTCAGTAATAAAATCAATCAATCAATCAAGTCAACTTATTAGATAGACCATTGTTTAAAAGTGATATGGAATAAAGTTATCAGCTAAACCATTGTTTAAAGTGACACGATGTGGGATGTGCCCTAGGGCCTTAAGGCATCGTCGGGCAGATGACTATAACCAGCTAACGCTCGCTAAAACGCTTTCAACCCTTTGACGTGGTATGCGCGAGGCATTGTTGTGATAAGTAAACATTTTTCAACTTAAGCGCGTGCTATTACCACTGTTGAAACTGTCCGGTCATGTGATTTAGTCGAGATTACAACAATGGAAATGGCGAAAGTATGGGAATAAGTACTAGTTATGTCCATAATTTTGAAACAGTGGGTTGGTGGAAGCGATTTGCAGAACAGGTTTTATCGAATGCTGCCCAAGGAGGTAAAAAATCGTCGGGGAGCCACCGAGGATGTTTTCTAACTCCCAAGACTGCATTCGACAAAAACTGACCCTGAATCGCTTAAATAAGCCCATTTTTGCAAAATTGTGGCCATAAGTGTTTTATTGCCATACTTTAATACACGGTGGTCACGTCACGCTAACACATCCCCACGCTAAAAGTGAAGCCATTTTATACGGTTAATGTGAAAACCCCATACACATCACTGTGGGTTAATTTTGATAACCCACACTTTTTTGATAATCTAACACTTTTTTCGGGGTCTACACAACGCCATAGTGACATATAATGACCGACTTTGCAAAACCACCATACACAACATAAATTAAACCAGTACACCCTATTGAAACCAGGGTAAACAGGCACATTTGTAACCTGGGACATTTTTCGTAACAACACCCAAAAAAAAAATCTTGCGTACTATGCTAGGTCCCTCCATCCATGGAGGAATGGTCCAACCGGCAACCTTTCGTTCCGACGGTACGAAAACTAGGCTACTGGCACCTTGTAAATACACCTACGAGACTCAAGCGAATAGCGCATACTCAAGCGAATACTCTATATCTTATTTAAACTAATAAAATAGAAAAATATATCGTTTTACCTTAAACGCAAAAGTCGGTGACTGGGATTGGGTATAGGGACGTCCTCCCGTACGTGAGGCTTTTGTAGACAGGAAGCGTAAACCGGAAGTTTCATTTCAGCAATTAACATATCAGACGTACGTTAACCTTCTTAAATTCATTATGATTCACAAATAAAATTTTCAAATAAAATTTTTTAAATCTCAAATAAGACGATATGTTAGCTTGACTTCACACCTTACCATTAAATCACATATCTGTGAGCTATAGCCAGTTTAACGGCGATATTTGCTCGTTTGCTCGAAACGGCTTGTCGAATATCTTAGGGGTGAAGGGATATCCACTCGCGCTTACAGCGCTCGTGCGATTTCCCTCAACCCCCTCGATATTGGATTAGCTGTTTCTCGCAAACGAGCAAATATCGCCGTTAAACCAGCTATAGGTCATGGATATCTATTACTTAATCGGTTCTGACATGTTTTTTTAACGATTTGACGGTATTTTTTTCATAAGAAGTTGCAACACTCGTGAAGGCGTGCACAAATTACACTGAATCTTTGCAGTAACAATGGTGTGATTGCACGCCTTCACGATGTTCTCAAAGCATTACGTGACAGTCATTGTTGAAGCACCGTTCGATGATTTGGCTGTATATTTAATTGTTCCAAACTTTCTGCTTAACTTATTGGGAGTTGATTGTTGTAATAGTGTAAAATTAGTTGACATAACAATGTCTTGAATGCATGTGTACTTATTTTTCACATTGTTGAGTCAGCTGTTCTTATGGTAATAGCTGAATAGTAAGCACTGTTAATAAGTTAAAAGTGGATACATTTAGTACAATCCATACGAACAAGTAGCACAACAATACCCAGCGAAAAGTGTCCGAAGTTTACTTATTCGGGACATTGTTGCAGCCCTCCTGTTAACTGATTAGACGAAGGCCTTAGGGCTGCGTCGGGCAGATGACCGGGTGCGGTTAACGCTCTCTAAAACGCGTTGACCCTTTTTGAGACTTTTAAACAATGAAAATGACAAAAGAATGGTAATGAGTAATAGTTAAAGCCATCCTTTTCCCACAATGGGGTACAGTAAGTGATTTGTATCAGTTAAACTATGGCGTTCGGCAACAATAAGGTAAAACGTTTGCTGTTTACCCGAGTGGTGAAGCCACGAGGGCAATAAAGCGAAAGTCTTACCGCATTGTTGCCGAACGCCATCGTCTAACATATTTGTACAACGACGAGTTGAATCTTTAATGGTGAGCCATTGTTGCAATAAAGCGACAGTGTTGGTGCATTGTTGCCGAACCATCGTTGAACATATTTGTACAACAACGATTTGCATTGTTAGCAACCGAGCCATTATTGTGACAGCATTATGAGCTATTGTTGGCGGGAATGTTCTTTGCTGCAACTCCGTTTTTAAAACTCAATAACTGCAAATAATGGCCTTATTTGTTTATTTTAATCAATTTTAACTCTTTCCTTTGGGTCTTTTTCAGCTGTAATAAATGTATGATTTTGGTAACATTGACACGTAAATATTGATACACAAACATTGATAGCAGCTGTAGGTTAGATTTACTTACATTTAAGTAAGAACCAAAGGCCTTCGTTTTCTTAATTATGTAAGTTAGAACCCCACGCCTTCGTTTGCTATGTCTAGAATTCTTTTTTTCTTAATTTAATAATTAATAGTTCTTAATTTAAAATGAGAAATAGTTTAATAATACTTTAGAAATGATGTGGGCTACGAAAACATGGACAGCGATTGTATTTTTACTACATAAGTAAGAACCAAACTTACTTACGTAAGTAAGAAACCCACACCTAGCCGTGGTTCTTACTAGTGGTAAGACAACGGTTTCATTGTTGCAGATATGTGTCTCAATGATATAAATCCACTGCTGCAACAATGGTCCAACAATGAAAGAGTTGTACGAGTTGGCTATGACGAGGAGCCAGAAGCGTCCGAACTCGTAGGGAGAGTTTTCATGATACTGAAATGGTCAGCGCGACTTGACTTTTCATTGTTACAATGGAGGGAAGACCAG
Organism: Lithobius niger; assembly: GCA_023313725.1. Taxonomy (NCBI): domain Eukaryota; kingdom Metazoa; phylum Arthropoda; class Chilopoda; order Lithobiomorpha; family Lithobiidae; genus Lithobius; species Lithobius niger. Next base: position 8,105 of record JAHWFP010181689.1, on the reverse strand, counting down.
CAACAATGAAACAGCGCACGCATCTACACGTATTCGTGCATTCGTCCATTGTTGTAACCAAGTCTTTGTCCCTGCGATTTCACTGTAGTTTCTTTCTGTTCTTAAAACGGATGTCACCAGTGGAAAGAAATGTCAATAAGACAAACTGGCTCATAGTAACTTACATAATAATAGGCATTTTATACAGAAAAGAAAACAATTAAAATACAAAATTATAAAAAAGAACAATTAAAATCCGTTGCATACATTATTTTATTCGATAAAAACAAAGAATTCGAGATTTAACAATTTTAGCACCAAATTTTAGCACCAATTTTAGCACCAAGAGATACAATTGTTAGCAAACTGTGTTAACTGGTTTAGGAGTACATTTTTCCCCTATGAAGGCAAAAATATAACATCTGAATCATGTAGTAACATGTGTTGTTTATAACGGCAACTAGTGGTAAGAATGGTACTAAAATTGAGAAATCTCATATTCGTTCTATTTTTGTATAAATTGCTTTTGCAAGGGATTCTTTTTGCATTTAATTCAGTTAAAAAGGCCCATGTTTGTAAGAAGTATCAATCACCGTATGCCCTTTATTAAGAAAAAGCGGCACGAAACCGATTCTACTTCTCCAACACACGATGACGGTAACGTGTAGACAAAAAGCGTTCGCTCCCAACCCAACCAACATACACCCACTTCTAACTAAACTGCTACAGAAATATAGAGTACAGCCAAGCTAACAAAGGGTTAAAGGATTTTAGCGAGCATTAACCTCATCCGGTCATCTGCCCGACGTTGCCCTAAGAGCACGACAATGTCAATTTTGCAATGAGTATACATATAGTGGTTTTATATTCATTTAGGCTCTGGCCATAAACTCATGTAATGGTTATTGGCAGACTTTTGCAACAATGATCCCACTGCGGTTGTTAAAACGGCGGAGGACGTAGATGAAATTTTGCGTGCCATGCTTCTATATAAGAAAATCAGCAGTGTGGATGTAAATACGGGCATAGTCTCTGACGAGACTTACGCTGCGGTGCTTCAAGAGGCACGTAAACGGGGAAATTACTGATGTGGATGTGCAGCAGTTTGGTGTAAAGACAGTTGATACAGTGCGTCTAGAAAAGGCCAGGAAATATGGCGCTGTGGGCAGTAAGCAAGGAGAGCAGGTTCATGTCGCAGCAGAAGATGGTGGCAAGGAGAGTGATTGCAGAGCAGTGCTGCAGGCAATCAAGTACCTTTACAGTGTTGCAGTCACGGGTAATAGAAGTAAGAGCGAAGAGGAAGGAGAAGAAGAAGATACATGAAATGCGTCCATGAAGCGAAACCGCGCCCACAATTTATTTACTCTCAGGAAGTTGTACAGTGGCAGTCTGGTCAAAATTGACATGACCAGGTCAGTGGTGCTGCTGTGTGGGCAAGCAGGTAAACCGTACCCAACAATCCAGGTGTACTTGGCAGTCAAAGACGTGATTGGAGCGGAAGAAATGCAGACTGTTGGGTCCTTGAGGGCAGGCAACGCGTTTGAAGTGGTAACCTAGACCTTGGCGGCTAAGTGTCTTCCCATGAAGTCAAACATGACAATAAATGGTTGTACAGTTTAGTGCTACGACTTTCAAGAACAAAAAGTTGAAGCTTGTCTTCACTGGTTGCCTCGTGGAATATCTGTGGCGGATATTGTAGCTGCCTTTAATGGTGTTGGAGTAATTGCATCCCACTCATTTGAGAAATTGGCGGTGCGCGGCACGACATTATGTGAAACGGGAGTTAGACAGATTTCAATCAAGCTACACGAATCCAGGACAATCGATGACATGCCAAATGTAATTGTGGTACGCAGCATCCCTGTTCTTGTAACCATTCCTGATCGTCCTCCCAGGTGTCTGTACTGCAGGCTGCGTGGTCACTTCTGGCGCGCCTGCACGAGCTGGAATGCACAGTCTGCAGCGGTTGCAGGGATCCACGTGATCTCTGTGAGCACCTTCGAGAAGCAGTCAAAGAGAGGGCACGAGCTGATGAGCAAACAGGCAGAGTGCTGGAGAGGCAACCGGCAGCATGGGTGGCAGGTGGAGTGGCACTTGATGCTCGGGCCGATGGCCAATAGGCATCTCATGTTGTAAACAGCCGTTACGAAGAAATTTGTCGTCGTTGCTACTAGTGTAAATTCGAGTGCAGATACGAAGGTGAGTGGCTTAAAGTGCCTCCTGCTAAACAGAAGCGGATTAGACGAAATAAAGTAGTCAGTGATCGTAGTGTACGTCGGTCGAATCCGTGAGCTGACATCCAAGTCAGGAAATGCGAAGGTGCAAGGGGGCTGTGAAATGCAAGTGGTGGTTCATGTGCATGCGTCTGTGCGAATGAAACCTCAGCAGCATCTCAACATAGTGTGTCTGAAAGACTAGCAGATTTAGTAGAATGTGGTCACACCGAGCTAACACAAGAGGTAGAAGACGCCGTAGAGATGGTGAGTGCGACAGGGGTTCTGGAAGTGGCGTTAGAGTCACAGTTACTTTGTAGCACCCAAAGTAGTGAGCAGGGGGATTTAAGTAGTGTGGGCCAGGGCCTTACCTAACCAATAGTGCTGCCTCCGGTTCATATTTGATTGCCTTCTGGTACATGTGGGGTGTATGGGGGAAAGTAGAAGAGATAGAAAAACTGCTTGATTTGGTTGATGTTGCCTGTGTTCAAGAAGCAACATATATGCAAGATTTTAGCTATCAAATTTTTCAGGCATATTTCGTTTGGTCTGGTTTTGGAGTGGGAATTTTTGTTAAATGGGCTGTGCCCTATCTGGTCTTCTCGATTTTGCTCCGGATCCCAGAAATGGAGGCATGCTCTATTAAAGTTTGGATGGACAAGCAATGGGTTCAACTCATTTTTGTTCATTTGATGGGTAGCCCATCTGTAACCAAGTGGGTTACCTGATTCCGGCAGTTTCCTGCTCCTTGCATCCTTGGTGGCGACTTTAATGCACACCACTTTGATTGGGGCTCTGTTAGGGTGAGATCGCGTGAGATCTCACTATCTGACTAATCTCAGATCTGACTAATCTGATCGCGTGAGATTTGCACTAAGGGGTGCAAATTGTCCATTGCGATTGCTTCGGTTTGGTTAGATGTAGTGCAAAATGGGACTCTGACTTTTGTTCACTGGTGCAATGGTGTGGCCTAAGAGTCAGTTTTGGACCTGTTCCTGTCCTCCACAGCATTAGTGCAGAGGTATGGGTTCTATGTGTCCGATGATCAGAGGGGCATCGACCACTTTCCGGTGGTCCTGCATCCTTGTGTTGTTGAGCAGGACGTCAGTCACTGAGCTCGGAAAAGGCCACGAGTGAGCAGCGGTATCTTAAGTGTATGGATTGAGTCTCATACGCGATGTAGTAGATCGCGTGAGATGTCGAGAGTGAGTGTGAAACTGCATCCGAATTGGTGGACGACTGTCTGTACTTGAGCTGCGCGTGATCGTCACAGTGCGAATCAAAAATGGAAGCGGCGACCGTGTGATGATCTCTGGCTCACCTACAGAGGTGTGTCTATTGAGACCCGACTTCTGCTTAGAAGAGAGAAAAAAAAGTTATGGGAATCGGTTGTGTGAGCACATAGGGGCTGCTGGGCCCCTTGCAGTTGCTTGGAAAATATTGTGGTGTCAAGACGCGAAACTGGTCCAGCAGTGAGTCTATAGACCGCGCATGATTAACTCGCAGCACATTGTCCTACGAGGCGAGTCACTGGCTTATGCATACAACGATCGGTTTGCGAGCGTGTATGCCTTTCCCAATAGTGGTCTTCCACCGCAAAGATCTCGCGGCCTTGACATTAAGGATGAGCCTTGGGCTTAAGTTGAATTTGTGTCAGCCCTGTCTAAGTACAAACACACTAGCGCTCGAGGAGTTGATTTCATTTCGTATAAAGATTTGAAGGCAAAAGCTGCAGCGGTTACTATTTTTCAGTAATTGCTTCATGGCGGGACGATACCTCCCTCTTGGTTGTTCACCTTCTTAGTGCCAGTGAACAAGGCAGGCAGTGATCGGTCAAACCTATTTAATTACAGGCCAATTGCTTTATTGTCTTGCTTGCGCAAAGTCTACAAGCGTATGCTCATTAAGAGACATGAGTGGCAGTATTACAATTGGAGTATTACAACTATCTGGTGCCAGTCCAGTTTGGGTGCAGGGCAAGGAGGAGTGCCCAGGACGTGATCTTGTTTCTCTTGTCTGGGATCAGGGAAGCCTGGGCCCATGGGCATGTGGTTGTAGCTGTGTTCCTAGACATCAAGACTGTGGACGGCACCATCCCAATTGACAGGAGTTCGTACAGCTCTTGAAGGCATGGGCGTTGGATTCAAGCAGGTAAGTGCAATTGTAGCACTGCTGGGACTGCGGCTCTTTGTGACAAGAGCAAATGGTTTTTGGTCCTCAGAAGCGAGCTCTGATCGTGATCTCCCGCAGGGCAATTGCTTCAGCCCAGTCCTCTTTGCAGCGGCCATTAATGATGTTTCTGTGGAACTCAGTCTGTCTGCGAACATCGTCTGTCATGCAGACGATGGGGTCGTGGTTCGCTAGAGATTACCTTGATAGCGTCATGCCCCATGTTCAGACTGCTCTTGGCACGGTCGTTGAGCATCTAGCCACCAGGGGCCTAATGCTGGCACCGGTGAAGATGAAGCTCGTAGTGGTCACTAGGTCTCTTGTGAGACGTCAGAAGCTAGCCAAGGTTCTTGTGAGCAGAGCTACTATTCAGCAGTCAGCCGTTTTGAAGTACCTTGGAGTTTTCTTAGATGAATGGCTCGAGTGGAATAGGCATGTAGCGTTTCTTAAGGAAAAGGTCCGCGCTCGGATCTCTGTTTTGAAAGTGCTAGTCAGGGGCGAACATGTCAGTAGTGGGGCTCTGCTGTCGGCTTACAGGAGTTTTGTTTGCTCAATCCTGGACTATCATCTTCCATTTCAGTGTCCTGCAGCGTGGCGTATAAGGGGTCTACTAGTAGTAGTCAGTGTTTGTCTGCAACTCATTACAGGGTGTTTAGTTTCGACCCCAGTACTGTAACAGTCTCCCTGGGTAGTTAGTGGTGAGTCCCCGCTTATTATTAAATTAAGAAGTTCAACAAGATGCGAAAAAAATTCATGATCAAAAGAAATCTGCTATCCAAAGCCTACTTGGCTGGTTGAAATATGACCTAAATCAAGAGAAATGCGGTGAATAAAAGAAGTTCAACGAGATGTGTAAAGAGTAATGATCAAAAGAAATGTGCTATCCAAACCCCTCTTGGCTTGTTGCATGCAATATGTGGCTTAAATGAGGTGAAATGCGACTAATAAAAGAAGCTAAACGAGATGCAGAAAGAGATGAATGTTTCTCAGCAAGACCTGTAATGGTGTTGCTGGGTAGCCATGAAGTACTGTTTTCGTTGTGATTACTTGCCACAACATCTGCTCTGCAGAAATTTGAAAGGCTTATTTTATGTAACTTGAAAAGGCAGGCCTTCCGGACTTAAACGTTTTACCCCTATCTCTGGGGGGCTGTAACGATCTATCTATGGACCCATGTTTATAGGACTTTTTAGTCTTACTTTCGATCACAGACTACACCCTAAAAGTATGGCCAGACCTTTTAGGTACACCCTGTATGTGAACTGGCTGCTTTCTCTGTGGCACTGGATGTGGTACAGGATTTGTAGCTTCCTGCGGTGCCTGATTCGTTAGCGAGCTTGTGTGTACAAAGGACTCAGGCTCTCAGTCACTGCAATGCATGTCTGTGACCCATTGGTGTATTCAATCATGTGGAAGCTGTGGCTTGTGCTGCAGACAGACATTTTGTGTTGCAGTGGGTCAAAGGCTAGTCTGGGGTCAGGGGAAATGAGCATGAAGATAGGTTAGCCAGGGAGGCAACAGCACACAGGATGACAGAAGTGGCTCTGACCCTTTCGGTGAAGTCGAAGCGTCCAGCGGTTCGGGAATGGGTTCTGACAAATTGGAATAGGGAGTAGGTGGACACAGCGACTGCAAGTTTTCTGTTTGGGCTACAGCCTGTGTGTAGCCTAAGTTCGGCCCTGACTGTGCAGCCATGCTGGAAGGTGCAACAAGACACTCTTTACTACGAGCGCATCAGTACAGGTTAGGTTGGGGAGGCTCACCGCTGTGTCCCGTGTGTAGTGTGGAAGATAGTACGGAGCATTTCCTCCTGTTTTGTCGACAGCACGTTCAGCAATGACGGCTGCTTGCAAGGTGGTTAGTGGCCTTTCCCACGCTTCGAACATTATTGGCAGCAGGAGCAGGAGCGTGAGTGGTGACGCGTCTTCTAGCTGTAGTGGACTACTGTGCTGCCACATAGCGACGTCTGTAAGTGAAAACAGAAGGTTTGAAGTGAGAGTGCGGCTGGTATCGTTGGTATCGTAGAGTGCCTACGCGTGGTTGAATGGGAAACTTTGGTCATGCTGGTACTGTCGTTTTAGGTTGTAGTGTGGTGTTTGGTTGATGTTGTTTATACTTTTGTTTAGGTTCTGTACAGGGCGTAAGACAGCAGATCAGGGCTCAGAACTAAAGAATTTGAATTTGAATTCTTCCAAGGTTTAGCCGAGGCGTTAAGAGCCGAGGAAGAACAAAACTATCTCAATAAATCACATATACAGAGACCATTTCCGTTTGTGGATGAATTCGAGTTGTTTCATGTAATTTTTCTATCGTCCATATCGTTTAACAATCGTTGACCGCTGGAAAGTTATTACAACAATGGCGTCGCAGAAATGAGCTCATGACTACGAGACCACCACGATCGCACCGTTTGTAGGTCTATTCATTCGTTCGCGTTCTCAATATGGAGGCTGACTTGGGGAGTTTCGAAATAGTTCGAATTCGATAATAATCGTATCTAATAACGCACACTGGCATTAGTTAGTACTAATCACGCACAAGTGCTCGACACAAAATGTGGAAGCTGTGCACCGTTGGTACTTTTTTTGAGGGGGAGGTGGTAGCGCCCCTCCCCCCCCCCTCCCCAAAAAAACACACCGCCACAACCACAAAGCATACTACTAACTGCAGTTGTGTGCTAATATTGTGAGTTGTTGTGGTTTTTTGGTTGTTTTTTTTTTTGGGGGGGGGGAGGGCTAGCTATAATCTTATTTTGTGCCTAGCCACTGTATAATGACGTGGTGGATAATGCCACAGGTAATGTGGACATTAATTTAAAGAAATGGATAACTTCCAATCTGTTTTTAAGTACATATGTTCTCCTGAATTTTTCACTCCAGCAGTTTCTTTCAGATCTATGCATCTTCCGCTACCTAGATCCTGTTGCTACTTGTCAGGCATAAAAGTAAATCCCATAAATAAATGTCACCCAGTTTACCCACAAAGTTGTTTATGGGACTTATTTTTCTCCCTGTAGCAGTATGATCTCATCACAGATAACGCATAGGTGATTGCAGGAACTAATGAACGTTGTGTTTGTTTGTTTGTTTGAAGGCGGCTCGCTTCATAGGCTCCCGACGACTGTAAGAAACATAATGGAGCGAAAAATGTATGAACCGTAAGCGCATAAAGTAGGCCCACTGCTGTACTGTAAGCCACTTTTATGCACTTACATTTCGTCGGAATGGCGCGACCTGGATTCGAATTGGCAACCCAATCCGTACCCAGATCACTGACATACCCACTCCTCCACTAGCATAAAGACAACTCACTGAAACCGTGTTTAAGGTCACGGCAATGACTAGGGCTACATTCAATAGAGAATGCTTGTGGGGCCATCAGTGGTACCTTCCCCCCGCCCCTAATATCAAATGCCAAGTTTAAAAATGGTACATGGACTTGTCACTCTTCTCCCCCCCCCCCAAACACACTAGCACTTTCAGTCCTGTGATTTTCACACGCCTTATTGCTATCCTGCCATAACAGCCGGGTGTGCTGCAACATCTACTATTCTGTTTCGTTTTCAATCAATATTCAACCGTGCATAAAATTATAGACTAAAACAAATTGATTTTAATTATATTTTTCTAGATTTATGTGTTGTGTTGACTGTTAATTGGTTATGTTGTGTTGTGGTGACTGGTCGTGTGTTGTTGTTGCACAATAAATGCATCGATAATTTTCCATCACCCAGCCACTAAAATG